>BHDV01063540.1:523881-545746 GCA_005406045.1 Adoxophyes honmai
TTTGCGCCGATATCTTGGGATTACTCAAAAATGTGTAAGGATTTGACAGTTAAAATTCTCAACCCAAAATAAACAGAGTATAGTTGGTCTGTTTTTTTGCAATTTGGTTATCGTGAAACTGCTGTTTCTTTGACATTATCGTTAATATAATGTTTAAGGTATTATCCGACCCTTACCGATAGGGACCAGCTGATCGCATTAAATTGTAGAACAATTTTAAATCGTTTTAAGTCGAGAATACATAATTTATTAATTCGTTTCGTCATTATGAGCATCTGTTGCTTACTATGCGTGGTGTTCCTTTCTATAATTATTTATTTTTTATAATGAGGGTATTTCGAAGAGTAGAATTTAGTCAGAGGGTAGTTTCCATGTATGCCGATAGATGGCGCTAGGGCACGCGTACAACCACTCTGAATCGCGGTATTAAGATTTTTCTCAGCAGGTATGTAAAGGGTGCCTACATAAAGAAACAGGTTTCCGGTACAGGCAATTCTTGCACAGATTTGGCTATGCCCGAAACCTAATTCTGTATGTAATGCACAAAACACGGATAGGTAAAGTCACAGACACGATATACATCTCGGAATAGTTGGAACCAGTTATAATTAGGTGCATACAATACATACATACATACAAACATACATACCATCACGTCTATGTTCCCAAATGGGGTAGGCAGAGCACACGAAACGTGACATAGACAAAACCATGATTATGACTATATCACGCTTCGCAGCCATTTCTAGCATAGTTTTAGGTTTGCAAACATGGAAGAGGTAAATAATGACAAGTTTGACCTATTCCCATGATTAACCATGTCAAAGATAAACGCGTGACTGTAAAAGTTAACCTTAGTGTTACGCGTCACCCATTTGTGACGCAGCGTGTTTCCCATTCAGATCGCAAAGAGCCATACAAACGAGCTACACTGTCGTAGCTGAGGGCTGTCACGAAAAAAAAAATTTTGTACAAAAAAATTGCTTTATTTCCAATTTTTTCCAATTTTTATTCTATAATATTTCAATAAAAAGTGAAAGTATCTACTTTGTGGTATTTTCTAGACATTACATTGGAAAATATGTCCAAAAATTTTTAGGAAAAATCAGACTTTGACATTGTCAATTAATTAGAAAAATATTATATAAGAAAAAGTAGGTATACAGGGTGGCCGGAAATTGATGGTAAACATTTTAACCAGTGGTAGGATAAACGTGCCTGAAAAGCCATGTGAAGTTTTTTACAATTATTAGCGTTAATACGCAAACGAAATCTACGTGTTTCTTAAGGCGAGGTATTCCAAGGGAGACGGAATTGAAGGTTGCAAGATCTAATGTTTTACATACTTTCTGCTAAATGACAGACTTGAAAAAAAGATATGTTATACGTAAAGATATTGCCTAAGGAACGTGCTAATTGGTTACACGATAGGATGTACTTTCCTTGATCATATAAATTCTCGAAAACAGGCAAAAATAAAAACTAAAACCCATTATTTGGTTTTATTCTTTTTAATTTCTACATAATTTTTATATGGAAATATTTATCTTTAAGTACTACAGAGAATCTGCTAAATTATAGTTTTCAATCGATGTTGTTTATTTTTTAAATTCATATTTATTCTAAAACTTGACCGCGTGCCCAACGTATTAACAACCTACCGCGTCGCCCGCTACCCCGCCTTCGCCTTCTTTTGCGCGAGAGGGACGCGGGGTACAAATCTAGTAGAACCTCGCCTTAACCGACTTCATTACACTAGACACTCTACCCTTCGGTGTCCAGTTATAATCACCAGACGCTGGGAAATCTCCTTTTTAGGGGCAGCTCAGACAACAGACATTTTGTGCGAGCGTGTCTGCGGCGCACAAAAAGTTTGCATGGATTGTATGAATTGTGCGCTGGACTTTTTGCACGTCGAGTGCGTTACTGCATGTAATTCCATCGGTTCTATTTTAACAGACTAAACAGTCCGTCGCTGATAGTATGTCGTCTGCGCAAGGCCATAATGGCCCCACGAACCTAAGGTCTCGACCCCAAATGGTATAAAATATGATATTTTTTACGATAGCAAAACCATATCCGATTAAAAAAATCAAACGTAAAAGCTTCCTTCAGATTGAACAGTAAAATTGGGACAACCCTAGACACTCCCCATGACAGGCATGATTCGGCGGGTTTGGACAAACTACCCCTTCGGTGGGGGGGTGTCGCAGACAGTGCCAGGTAGTGGGCGACACTGCACCGGACAAAATGCGGTCCTTTGGGCATGTTCTGAACATATTGGCTCCTGTTCAAGATGTATTGGTATGACGACTATGCGATTGTTTTGTGTGGAAAGGAAACTTATGATATCTCGCTATAATAACAGCATAAAGCTCGTCACACATTAAGCAGATACGGTAAGATATTCTGTTACAGAACATATATCTGTCAATATCGCTCCCTATACAATTTCAATGAGACACCACACACTGCGCAGATTTACCGTCAGCTACTTTTTGACATCGACATGTGGAAAAATGGCATTTATACGCAGATCAAATATTATCGTATATGCGTAGTCTGTGACGGGCTTAAGTTTGTTGATGAAATAAATTTTGGACGTTTGTTTCTCTTTAGTTTAAAAAATACTGAGTAAATTTTTACATAGGTACTTAGGTACAGTCAAGGAAATTGATACCTGTTCCACTTTGAACCTTTTCATAGTGAGTTTCATATTGCTTTGATTAGCAGATAGCATGGGATGCTAGTGACATTTCTTGTAAAAAGGTACATAGTGGCGCAGTTATCAATTTCTTTGACTGTACCTACATACGTACATTGAGTTGACGAAATTACGACCAGAAGCTAACATAATATTTGTGTGTGTTGGCGTTGGCACGGCGGAAAATGTGTGATGTTGTTTGTATGACCGCTGTGTGACTAGGTATAAATGTATATGTGAGTCGTTGGATACGGGATTTTATTTTGTTCTCAACGAAACATTTCCAAGCTTTATTAGTCGCTGTACCTACTTTAGTTGTTCTTACAATGGTAGTATCACAATAAGATTTAAACTTTGAAACTACGGGGCTGGCATATTCTATTACTGAGTAAAGCCCTAAAAATAAACAAAGAATAAAAAAATAAAATTTTGAAACTAACCATGAATTGTAATTTTCTGAAAAATATGACATTAAATTATTATTTGACTAGAGTTACACAAGTAGCCTTTGATTTATAGATTCTATTCTTTTTAAATAGCTATCCGCAAACAAGCAACCAAAAAACAAGGTAATAAAAAGGTAATCGGGTAAATCGGAATAAAACGTCCACAATCCACAAGTTTGGAAAGTAACAAAATCTCCGTCACTCTTTTTGCGGTTTCCTAAAAAAATAACTAGTTCCGATGACAGCACAGCCAACTGTGTCAACAGTAGCGCAAACAAACGGACGACTTGTTTAGGCTCCGCACACACGGTAAACAAACCGAAGCGAGTTTTATACGCAGCTTGATTTACTTGCTTGCCGACAAATTGAATACGCGACTTACCTACATGGACATTTTGGGAACATATCTTAAAAGTTTTTACTTAGTAGGTAAGTAGGTACACTAGGATGCAAAATTGCATGGATAGCTTAGAGGTGGCAATCGTTTGGCGTCAGAAGCCGCGTTTCGATAACCATCACTATCGCACGGCGTAAACAGCTTCAAACGACTTTCATTTGGACTTTTCCATGCAATTTTGCATCCCGCTGTACCTACTTCGAATAGGTATCCATCAAAAACATGAAAATGAAATGAGAGGCAATTTCAATGTTATGATATTACCTACTTGGTCGTTGATTTCAACGACTAAAGAAGTAAGATCTAAATGGTGCCAAGATCGATATAATAGTCAGTCTTGAAATTTATTATGACAACTCTTCACTTCACTATCACTTCTTCTTCTGCCAAGTTATAACTTGGCATAACATATTGCAGCCTAAGGTCTGATTTGGCTAGTTTAATACGAATTATATTCGATTGCTAATTTCTCCAGCGAGCCAAATTTTCGGAATATACAAATATCAACTGACAAGTGATATATTTGGAACTTGCGAAGGCTATAATATAATTAGGTACACCACCCCTCTTTTTCCACCAAGGGTTAAAACAAGCGAATCAATTATCATTTCTAAATAATTGCATGTTATCAACAAGCATCAACATTTAAAAGACGTTACGGTGGCAGTTCAGTGACCCCCATAATTATGATGATTATCCGGCGATGATGGATGCGTCCGATAATTTGTTGGACGCTCAATATAATCATAATCCCGTGTTTGTTTACGTGTCGCGGCGCGGGCGCAACCATTGATCGATGCGTGATTGTTTACTGATTAACTAACATAAAGTAACTATAAATATTAGGTACACTAATCCTATGAATTTAGGACTTTATGTTGATTACAGAAGAGTAGAAAGTGCCTTTTGCAGGTCAGTAGTTTAAAATTATGTCGTTGTCACGTGTTGGTATCTATTAGAAGGGTGATTGTGTTTATTCGTTGTCCTGCTACTGGTTTTATATATTGTTTGAGTTCGATTAGCTTAACAACAGTATAATTAACTGATTAAAACGAAGTAGCCTTAATTTTGCTGGGCAAAGGGCTATCTTAAGTATGTTATAAGTTATAACAACAACGTAGCAAAAGAATGAATTTGTGTAAAAGACTAGAAAGTTAAATTTTCACAAGAAAACGTACGTTTTGTAACCACATTTTTATTTATCCTAAAACTCCTGGGCGCGCTGGTATGATGCTTCAAATCAAACGCTTTTTTCCCGGTCGATGTTTTGTGCGCTCTGTTTCGTATGATTTTGAATATTACAACCACCAGCGCCGCCCCGCTTCAGCTGTCATTGCGTCTGAAGTTTAAAATTAAACTAAAATTGAAAATTGTTTTTGGACTGAAAAAATATTAGAATTGTTATTGACACGAAAAGCACGGGCCCTGTATGCTTGGCACGACTACACGCGCTAGTCTACCTGACATTTTTTGAAGCCTATAGTTGGACAATACGTCCCGCGCGACACGACTCACCTGCATATCAATAAGCTCAAGGCTGTCTTTTGTTACAGAAAGCTATCGCCGGATTAAAATGCCGACAATATCCATGGCGTTAGAATGGTGTTATAGATCATCGAGACGATGTCACATTATAGAACCAGTAGCGGCATGTTTGTCGACTCGGTAATCTATAACGACAGCGGATCTAATATTGAAATGAGCTGCAATTTGCGACGCGCGCGCCGGCGTCGATCGATCTTTCAACTCGGGAACATAGTTGTGGAGACGATATTGAAGTTTGTACTTAGTTTGGATTTGGAATTTACTAGTTACTCCATCTAGCGTTAGGGCGCTTGTGCACTACCATGAATTTTCCGGTCCGGCCGTCCGGTTTTTCAAGGTCTCTCGCGCCGTCCCGCTCACGTCAATACAATTTAATGGAAGAGCAAGCGAGACCTCAATGAAAAAGCCGGACCGTAAAATTCATGGTAGTGCATAAACGCCCTTAGATCGGATAAATTGTTAAGTTAGTAGGAATGAAAGATTCCATACCTACGTGTCTGAGTCCTATCGAGTGATATTATAGTAATGATGAACAATCAATCTCAATATTCTCTATCGATGGTTTGGCTTGCTTGAGATAAGAAAATGGCATGACATCCGTACATTATTTGTAATATTGGTAATCCAAATGGTTGATAGATTTAATACTGGGCCTGGGACGTGCTGGGTTACTGATGTAAACATCTTCTCCTGTATTACTTGACAAAGCAAATTATCATGTTTCTTGTCATATCATAGTCTTCAATGGATTACAATAGTTGAGACTCCAGATGACAAATTGACCGTCAAGACTGTATCATCAATAATCATCCAATCTGTATTTAAAAATTGGCAAACCTTGGAAAATCGACGTTAACAGGGAGAACTTGTATCCAAAAAATATACCTAATGGAAGCTAGCCTCTCCACTGCTATTATCGTGGGCGAATCGTCGTTTGATGGATAGCTTTGGAGCATTTTTAATCATCCTTATGCATTTATTATCCACTCATAAGCGCCCGGAACTAATCTTACAATTTTACACCGTAATTTCTACTCATACGGCTCATATCGGCTTTCACAAGCATGCACAAAGTCCGTTATGCTGTTAACATTCCCCAAGCCGTGTTAGTAAGTTCCGCTGTCAAATATTACTTCACCGTATAAATCTGGAACGGATACTATAATGGCTGTAATTTTAACGAAAATGGTTACAGTAGCCTATCTAAACACGCTTTAACAGTTATACGTAAAAGGTACTCGTAGGTATTGATTCAGTGGAGCAATTAATTTAGTTTAGTCCCCGCAAGATCTAGAGGATGATAAATTACCGTGTAGCTGAGCCTGAGACAAAGCTTTCCAGTAGCTTTGTTCGCGACATGCGGGGCTCGGGAGCCGCGCTTATAGACCTATCAGCCGGTTCGTTCGCGACAAAACCCGGATCCATTACCAGCGCATTGTGCCAGCACTCAATGCATGATTAATGGTGCCGGTCTTCGAAAACATATTCATTCGTGGGAATGCCGTTTCCGCGTCTCGGTCCAATACAATGCGAATACCCTATCGATATTTTCCGCGAGAGGCGAAAAATGCGATGTTTACCCCCGCTCGATTAAGCAAGGATGGGTTTTTGAAAAATCGCACGATGCCCCCGACGATGCGCGGCGCGTGCCACACCCGTTCAACGGCAAACTAAACTAAACCTCACACTCCACTCATAGAATCGAAAATAAACCCCACACCATCATGTTTGTTACTCACGCTCGGTGTTCTTCGAAGCGTTGTTTTATTGGAAACGGATAATTTATTTCATGTATTTATTTCGTTGCGGCTTGTCGAATTCAATATCGTGGGAGCGAAACGAATTTGTTCCTCGATGTGAGGCGTTATTAGCGCTGATAAGAGCCGTTTTTTCGTGCGATTCTCGGATGCTCGTTTATTTCTGTGTTTCCTAGAAATGTTATAATGTCGTGTCTTAGATGATTTATCATTGACCTTTAAATATAACTTGATTTTGGCTGACTACGTACTTCGGAATTTACGAAGATCGGAGCCAACATATTAAGAGTTACCAAGCAAATTGAAGATATTTTTATTTTAATTTGATTTTACTCTTACGGGCTTAAGTAAACCTATACAATACTTAACTAAAATGTTTGCATATAAAGCGTTGCAACCGTGCGGCAAGGCACGGCAAAACGTCAGAGGGCTGCTAAATTGATCCTCTAAAATTCGTCCGTAGTTCAAAAACTTGGGCGGTCCCCGCCCGCCGCAGGTCTAAGTTAATTTCCGCCTGCCCTAATGGAGTTTATCCCAATTCTTGACCGTAAATACGAAACTTGGGCATCCGGGAAATAACCATGGCCCAACTTTGGACACCAACTGGCAAGAGGGAGACGACTATTTATCCACAATGCTAATGCCGAATAGCGGATTTAAAGTCTGAGAAATACTGTGTACTTACCCGTATAAAGTTTTGCTACCATTTTACGGTAAGCTACCCGTCTAAAGCATTTCACTTCCGTAACTACTCAATTTTGTCAAATGTAAATAAATTCACTGAGTAACGCACAAATAAGTACTTAAATTATTGTTTTTGAATGTTATGTGCCGGTGTTTCGTCGGACTTAAATTAACATTTCACTTTCTGTGATGTCATAAGGAGGCGACTAGGGAAAATAATTAAGTACGCTTTAGGCGACAGGCTATAATATTATGTCCCTATTTATATCTCTTTCATCTGTGTTTTAAAACAATTGAGTGCATAAATTTTTCTATTTACCTAAGTAAAAAACACTTATTTTTTATCACTATTTTGATTTTACCCTGTTGCACTAAAAGTAGCACTGGCTATTGTACTAAAAGCTGATACATTTGGATTTTCTTCTCTAAAAAATGAGGTAAGATGGTGTGTACAAAATACCTACTCAACTTAGAGAGTAAACAGTAGCCAAAAAAAACATACAGATAAATCCTTATATTTTCCTTAGAGAGTCAAATACATATGTATTTTCTTTAATCTTCGACTAACAACTCTTTTAGTTTGTTATAATTTCTCATTTGCAACTTGTTTTTCTAATCAATTTACTTTGTGGCATTTCCATGCAATATGACACCTCGACGTCGAGCTCGTCAACTAGTGTAGTCTCTTACGTTACAAAATATCACCACTGAAGTCAATAGAAAAACTTATGGTTTAATCCTCAATTTGTAAAGTTTAATCTCTTGTAGCTAAATTTAGGCTAAAAACAACCATTAAACCAAGCCGCGGGGAAACTCTCATTTAATTTTATAAGAGCAAAGGGCCCTCCAAATTAGCTTACCAAATTTACGGAATACTAAATGCGGACGAAACTGAAAACTTTGATAACAAATTAACAAATAAAGCTGACGACCGAAAGTTTGGCGATTTGAGCAACGATCTAATCTTTGACGGAGGAATGATTGCCGTAACGAGTAGCTGCCTTAAATTTTGAAGAATGTTCAGACTCAACTATTGTCTTTTTGATGGTTTCAAAAGCCGAGATAATTTTTGTTTTGTTTGATGTCGGATTAGAAAAACACCAAACGGATTAGAAAAACAGCAAAATCGGATAAAACAAGATAAAACAATAAGATAAGATGTAATTTATTCAATTCAAATTTATAACTACAAAAATATCTGAATAATACAAAGTTTCCATAAAGCGAAAAGTAATGAGCCCGAACTAGGCTCTAACCCCTAAACTAAAATATTTAAAATATTTGAACCCTCTCGCTACTTCGTCAAATCCTACCTATACCTACCGATACCTATGGTAGTGTTACTTCCTATCATGAAGTTTTCTTTGCGCTAATTCTATTTGTGAATATCAAATGCGATGAAGCAAATGCATTTAGAAATCAATTTGTCACAGTCGGTGCTGTTAATTGAATTGCAGACTCGATTGATTAAGTTCCAATCCCTTTAGATAGAAAAGGAATAGGTGTTAATTTAAATTAATTGTCAGTTTAACTTAAAGAAATGACTTCCAGCTTGAAGACAGCCGCTGTATGTCACATAGGGACCGGCTGCATCGTGTTATACTTCAAAATGGATTTAAGCTCGTGATTGGTTAAAGAAAAAGTCGGGTCTCTGGAAGTCCCCAGTTGTGAACACGCGGTGACGAGCCGGTAGGGAGTTTTCGGTGATCGTTACAACTTACTCCGGCAACCGACGAGCCGATACAATTCAAACTAAGGATTACCTTGAGCCTAGACGAGCGGCGAACAGATGTGCCGTAGAGAAGCCCAGAATGCATAGCCTCTAAGTTAAAAAAAATGCTGGATATAGTAAGTACATCTGCGAGGGAAAATATGCAACAGACGACTTTGTTACTTTTATTTAATTCTGAAAGGATGACGAGTACTAAGATTAAATATTAGAACAAGTTGTTTATCGATGTTTGTATAAACTCCCGAGGTTATAAGCCCAATACTCGATGCATAATTTTTCAAAGCCGACAGCTAAACATTTTCGAGGTCTCTTTTCCAATCTCTATTCCCGAACGGAATCATCGCACAGCGGCTAATCTCTAGGGTAGGGTGCTTACGCAAATGTCATTCACGCGAACCCTTCACAACACCGACCAGTCGCCAAAGACCTTCCCATCCTCCCGCCGTTCCTCAAAACTAGAAGAATAAAGAGTAAAGCAAGGGCCGCCCGCGTGTCTACACATGGTCAACCGCAAGTGACATGGGATTCAGGGACAATCCTTTGTGATTGCCTTTCGTTCCGTTTTCAAATCCACTCCGATCGTTTGTCGCCCGAACGCTGATCGTTCTGCATCCTAATTTCAGTTTCGAGTTTGGAATTGCCGTGATTTTGATAATTAACGGCCGATGTGCCTTTGTTTTGTTTACCCGCCTCACTTCGGTGATTAGGTACAACGAGATACGACTGCTCAAATAAATTAAAAGCAATGTTTGTTAGCACAATATCTTCCTTGTTTATGTGGCTTGTTGTATCTTTCACATTTATTTTGAGTGTTATAGCCTTATAGCTATTTGCATTTCATTGCCAATATTTTTCATCTACATAAACACAAAGCCGCCAATGTGCCTTCCTGAAATTGGGCTTCCTACAAAGGTCGACACATTGTACAAATGTCAGAATAACTATCCCACTAACGACCATGTGCCAGCTTGACAATACAATTTAAGGGCACCGGGGGTGTCTTAGGGGCTATCTGCCCTTTGATTAATTCCGCCTCTGCGCCCCCCAGGAATTCTTAATTTAGATTTTCGAAGTAATTCTGTTGGTAAATTAATAGTTTTGGGCATCTTGATAGTACTTTAAGCCGTAAATCTTTAAGAATTACTCAAGCAAACGTAATTTCAATTTTGTTCACTGATGCGTTAGTAATCGTACGTGGAGATGACGCTTAAATTAAGTTATAATTGAATGATTAATACCGAAACGCTTATCTTTACACCCAATTACCAATTCTACCTTAAGAATTCTGTAGAATTAGCGACGCAGTTTTATAAAGAGCATCGTCTACTTACGATTCTTTGGTACGGACATATGTAACGATCAACAGTTAAATGACAACGCTCTCTTTTTAACCGACTTCATATATTTTTCATGTGCTCATCATTGGCCTATTACGTCTTTATTAGATGATATAGGCAACTTGCATACCATTTAATGTATGCACGTGGCTCGTAAGACCGATATGGGAGCGACAGCTACGATCGACGTTGACAACAAAAATCTGTCCTGCCCAGCAACATAGAAGAAATGCGCACTGGTATGTACTACATTATTAAAGAAAACCAGCTACGGATTTCGAATTTGCCAAATTTTAGAGTAGGTACAATGTTTTTCAAACTTAAAAGCGAACTAAATAAACATTAGCACCTAACACTTCCAAGCCAAGGGTCCACCCTTAATTAAACTGCTCTTTTACCTTGACCTGGACTATTCAACAACAATTTATTATAGGCTGCGAACTCCAACTGCAAGTGGACCCACAAGGGGTCTTAATTACTAGCTCTAGTATGTGGGGAGGTCCAAAAGGCACCTATCACATAATTAAGGCCCGTGGTCGACGAACCGTGAGGGCCGAGGACGGCCATCTTAGAAATGTTGGAGGAATTAGTGTTAAGTGGAGTGGCTTTGGGGTGTGGGATTAGTTCATTCATCCTTACTAATATTATAAGTCAGAAAGTGAGTTTGTTTGTTTGTTTGTTTGTTTGTTCCGCTTTCACGCCGTAACTACTGAACCGATTGCTTTGAAATTTTGCAGACGTAAAGATAGAAGTCTGGATTAAATAATAGGCTACTTTTTATCCCGGAAAAATTGATGTTCCCGAGGGAAAACAAAAATATTGTTTGCTTGATAGATCGATATCGATCGATGATAAATCGATATCGGTCGATGACCGATCGATAGATGATAGATCGATGGCGCTGTGTGTCATTTGAAACGAGAAGTTTTCTTATAGTAATGCTTTATACCGCAATATAACCAAGTTCCACGCGGGCGAAGCCGCGGGCGGAAAGCTAGTGTTAAATAAACTGCTTAAAAGTGTTTCCCGAGAATAAAGTTGCCTTTACTGGTTTGCAATCAAAGGAGGGCAAGGATTTGTTATCTACTCGGTAACTTGGTAGAAATTAATTTGTCTCCTAGGAGTGTCTGTTGTATGAGTTAGACGTGATTTACAAAGAGATCTGTAAAAAAGTACAAAAATAGGCTAGGGTAGGCTTATGGCATGTAAAGTCTAACAGGGATTGCCAAATTTAGGGTTAATTGGCAAAGATCGGCAACTTACATAGACAGCGGAAGAGGGGCAGCGTAGAGTAGTAACGTCACGGTATCGGTTGTAATATTTGAAATCAAACGAAAGAGCGCTTATTGCACAGGTCGTGAAACAAGCGTTTCGTTCGTACCATCACGCCACCGCGCCGCGTCTCTCCGCTTCCCCTATCGGTTTGGAGCTTAAACTACTTAAGTATCTATTCTTTGAACTTAGTAAACAAGCGGGTATTCTGTAAGTAAATAAAATATCCCTACGGACATTATAGGTAGGCATTAACTTAGAAGTGTGGGTTACAGTTTTCCATGAAGCACTCGGAATGTGTGACCCAGGCAGTAAAAGTAAAGCTTTATTGTTATAGGGCTGAGCCATGGGCTGAGCTAACTAGATTGTGAAATGGTTTCACATACATTCAAGCACATTCTGTCAAATTTCTAAAACTAAAACACCTTAGGTTGTGTAGTAAGACACAATTTGATTGATCAAATTTACAAAGAGCGTTTACTTGAGCGTTTTATCCGCTTCATTTATCTGGAATCATTTTTAATGAATTGGGTGCAAATTATGCTGTCGTTTTCGACTTCATATTTGTGACTTAAGAGTTTTTTTTTAATAGATAGATAGCTAAATAAATATCTATGTCCTGTGGGCCATTTTCCAAAAAGTATTAAAATAAATGAAACGCTCGAATAATCGCCAAAAGTACAGTTACCTATAAGTGTCTTGTTTTGACGTATGATTAAAAAAATAAAACAAACTTCCAAATTTTAAACATGTAACTACCGTGAGATTCACTCTCACTCATAGTGAAATTAACGGATCTACTTACGTCTTTATATCGAGATTAGCTGGACAGTCGCCCAGAACGAGCGGCAACGCGTAGTGTGCGTCTATCCGTCGCCGTGGCGCGATACTCCAGATGATGAGTCACGAATAGACCCGAAACATAAAGATGTATTGTGTTTAGACCCGTTTATTTTACTAAAAATATCAAAATCTTTTCCTGAAAACGCCGAACCAGCGTCGCAAGCTACGTCTTCACTAAACATCGTAAACGATTTCTCCATGCATACGAAATATAGATGCAGTCGCATTGATATTCCCTACACCCACGGCCATGGCTGTACGTGGTGCATCTGGTTATGACGTGCTTACTCAGACCATCGGCTCTACTGGAGACGTCAATAGGGGCTATTAAAGGTGTCAGTTTCACGGTAACGAAGGCAACGTACTCTAGGACCAGCATTGTGACATGTCCTCGGCGTCTAACTCGGCAAAAATTTTAGGGGGTTAGTTTGCGCATCGCTTTACCACTTCGTAAATGAATAGGAATGATAGTATGCCGAAAATGGTTAAATATTAAGCATCACGCACTTCTCATTAATGTCGGCTGTATCCTCAATATAGGGCTACAGTGGGTGATTCATTCTAGTTCTTTATTTCGATATCTAAAAGCCAGAATACAAATTTTCACACAAGAAAGCTTAACTTATTTAAACTACTACTTACTTTACGCCTTTGTACTTCAACATTTTTGTCTGTGATTTATTTGTATTTCTTCTGTTTGTACAATAAAGAGTTTTTTACTTTAGTTTTACTTTAAGTTGTTAAGCCATTGTTCACGTACTGGTCACATTTAGAACGTTTGTTTTTTCAGACATAATCAACTACTCCAGTCCGTTTGATCCCCTAAGCATCAAGCGACGCTGATTCATAATGCATCACCAATCAGCAGTTGTTTATGGTGATTGTCAGGGTGCTTAGGAGTTGAGTTATTGGTTTTTGAGGACTAAAATAATAAGGATAAGAGGACAGTGCGTAGGTGAACGTCTAGGGGCTTAGGACAAGATCTATTTGTTTGTGTGGGTTATGTCTGAGAGGGCATTCCTTTTTCAGCTTGTTTTTGAGCTGATTTTGAGCGCGTTGAACAATACCAGCGATTTTAGAATAGGTACTGTCACTTAATAATTATTTCGATATTTTTGATACCAAAAACATACAACTGACGTGTTGATATCGACATAACTCACGCCTGTATTCTCAAATGTAGGCAGAGCACACAAAACACTACATGGACAAGACCATGACTGTTAAATTTCACGTTTCGTGGCCTTTCAAGCATATTTTAGGTTTAATATTGAACATTAACCATCTGGTTACCCTGAAATTGCTAAACGTGGCACTGGATTTTTGAATTCACGTGCTCTGCCTACCCCTCTTGGGAATACAGGCGTGAGAATATGTATGTATGTGTATGTGAACATTAACGTGAGTTACCCGTATATTTTTCAAAACGTATAGTATTATACTGAGAGGTTGCTAGCCAGTCGCAGAAAATGTGTAACCTCTTTCCTTAGTCACCTCTTACGACATCCACAGAAGAAATGGAGAGGTGTTATTCTAAACCCGACTCCTCCGGGGATGGGGATACCTATAATATATGTCGAAGAAAAAACCTTAAATATTAATAGAGACCCAAAACCACTTCTATTCAAGTCAATTCGTAAAAGCAATTGAACATCATTACCATACGGGAAGGACTAGAGCCATCACCCATCGATACACCCCTTACAACCCACGCCTTGCTATATCAGATGTAAGGCATACAATGGCTTATTTGACTAACAAACGGTATCGAGCGATTATCCTGCAGCTCGTATACTTAAATGCATTATGCATGAGACACTTCCTTGGCCGGCTTGACGAGCAAGACGAGTTATGGACATTCTAGTGTTGTGGGAAAAAATGGCGGCTTCCAATATGGCGGCGGGTAACTGCATCAGAATGTTGGCTGTTTAAAAAAGTCGGTACATGTTTATTCCCAAATGGGGCAGGCAGAGCACACAAAACGCGACGTAGTAAAAACCATGGTTACTCAACGATTCGCAGCCACTTCTAGCTTGTTTAGGTTTAAGTTAAGAGACCTGTATGGTGTCGAGATAAAATAACCTCTCCATTTTTTCCACGGATGTCGTAAAATATTAGGTACTAAGGAAATAGGTTTAGGTGTGCTTTAACCTGTCACTGTTCTACCTCTACCATCTGTTTTTAAACCTGAAATTATGCTAGAAATATGCGACACGTGAAATAGTAGGTGCCCTGCCTTCCCTTTGGGAATACTATCCACCAAAGAAATGGTTAGATGTTAATCTAAACTCGACATTACACGGCAGTTTGTGCTTTGAGATATGTAAAGACGTTTGATATGATCCACTGATTTCCCAAAACGTTCATTAAGTATGTAAGTATTGCGACACGTAAGTTTGTTCACAACTATTACGTAAAGCTTCTATCTGTCTAGGAATGATTTCGGCAATCATCCTGCGGGTACAATCAAACAAATTGCAGGTAAAAGCCTTTTACGTCCAATTCCAGTGTAAGCACAATTAGGCCGTTAAAATATTAAGGGCTTTGACAGTCGAACGGACGATGACTTGGCTTTAATCATGGTCGTTGAGGACAGCGAAACGCGTAGCGTAGCTGGACCAGTTTATAAAATATTCAGACTAAAAAAAGTGTTAGCTATTTATTTAGGTAGCAAAGTTAATATTGTAACAGATACTACTAGACTAATCATACCGCAAAGTAAAAGAAAAAGTAAGGTGTAATATTAATACATTTTAACAAATTTTGTGTAAAATTATTTATTACTAGGTAAATTATGTTACATAAGATAACTTAAGTTTCCACTTGACTTTCAGAATGTAAAATAAAAATAAATAACCGCAGCTCCAAGCAGTTCTTCAATGCCTTCAAGTCAAAAAGACAAGCTATAATCATGTACAGCGGCGCGGGCGCAGGCTTGTGAGTATTCGAGACGCTAAAGTGATATTATAGCCATAGTTCTTCGAATATAGCTTGCCGGTAAGGAGCGATATTCAAAAGTTTATCCGTCATGACTTACTGGCACGCTGTCATCGACTGTTAATTCATAAATACATACATGACGCCTGTATTTCTAACGGGAAACCTTAGATAAATATTTCACGTTTCGCAGCCACTTTTAGCATATTTTTAGGTTTTGCATTTTTTTAGGACAGTATTGCCTAATGTTTTACCTAACCTAACTTAGACTTCACACAACGGAACTCTCACTGTACAATGTCCAAGGTTCTACCATTTGCAATCTCCAGATATGACCCTCACATCGCGTCAATATCACCCCATCGATCCAGAATAAAGAGCCTTGTTTGTTTACTCTGAGATTGTCTTATTGCAGTGATCGAGTCGCCGCGTACAATGCGCGCGCGCACCGCCCACCAAACGAGGCTTGTTACGAGGATGATTTAGAAGGGAAATGAGGCTTGGTAATGTTGCTGTCTGAATGTATTAAACGTTGGATGACAAATGTTTTTGTTATTAAAATGCTTAGGTATTATGTTTGAATCTTGAGCATGCGTATAGCGGTCGGAAACAAACTTGGCAAGATTTTAAGGGGCTAGCCCGTCGCCTAAAATATACTTCATCATCATCATCATCAGCCTATATACGTCCCACTGCAGGGCACAGGCCTCCTCTCAGTATGAGAGGGCTTGGGCGATAGTTCCCACGCGGGCCCAGTGCGGATTGGGAACTTCACACACAACGTTGAATTACTTCGTCGCTGTGTGTAGGTTTCCTCACGATGTTTTCCTTCACCGAATAGCTCGTGATAGATAAAATATACTTACTTTAATTTATTTCCTTAGTCGGCTCTTACGACACCTACGGGAGATATGGAAAGGAGTTAGTCAAAATCCGACACCACACGGAATGAAATTCAATATACTTTACATACCCAGTACTGAAACACCGAATTTGTCTCGTAATGATGAGTAAGTATCCCGAGACGTTTTAACATGATGTGTTATTTTGAAGTTATTGTAAACAAAATAAAGAACATACAATACATACATACACTAATACGATTTAGAACGTTAATCCAAATATACCTAGTTACTGTCGTGATTTTACTTCAGGTGTTTCAACTGTGTTCACAGTCACCAGTATCTGATAATATCTGATTGAAAAAGGGTGCATAAATATCTGTTCTGATACAACTATATTACTAGATATTTTTCACGCGTCTACGTGGCAGAAATTAATGCAGGTGACGTACTCATACCATTATAATAACATGAAACTAATGAAGTTATTATAATCTGCTCGTAGGCATTCCCAACTCCAGTAAAACGAGCCATCCCCTGCAAATGATGAATCGCTACACATCCGTCACTGCAACTCGGATTACGATATCGATGCGATAAAGGATGTAAATTTGTAGCAGTCATGGAGTACCCTAGATATGGATACGCGGTGAATGTGGTATTAGAATATTAAATCAACTAGAGATGTATCTTAGAGATGTGCCTTCTGGGCACCCTCCCTATTGGCGGCGATTTGGGAGAATTTTTTTATCTCTAATTTTAGTTTTAGATTTAATTTTAGTTCTAGTTAAGTTTGTTTTTAGTATAAGTTATTTATAAGTTTTATTGTTATTCACACTAATAAATTCTCTATAAACTTACGTGGTACAAAACGACAATATTTTTTAAACGATAGTGATCAACTGATCAAAGTTTAGTTGTTTCTAATTTATCGAGAAGCGATTGATTAAAGTAACAACTTTGTTAACCTCCGATGGAAAAAGAAGGGTGTTATTAATTTTGACGTGTGTTTCTTTTTGTCTGTGATAGAAAGAAAGAAAGAAATACATTTAATAAATGAAAACTGACACAGAATTTTGATAGCTTTAGAAGAGATCGTCGTATTTTAATGTACCTACGGTCTTTTAAGTGTTGACGAGTTAGGTTTGAACAACATCTGATCAGCAGGTAGTTTTTTCCTGTAAGACTTTTTTAGGGTTCCGTAGCCAAATGGCAAAAAACGGAACCCTTATAGATTCGTCATGTCTGTCTGTCTGTCCGTCTGTCCGTCCGTCCGTCCGTATGTCACAGCCACTTTTTTCCGAAACTATGAGAACTATACTAATAAAACTTGGTGAGTAGATGTGTTCTGTGAACCGCATTAAGATTGTGACACGAAATTTAAAAAAAAGCAATATGTTTTTAGGGTTCCCCATACATGGAACTGAAATTTAAAAAAAAAAACATCAAACCCATACGTGTGGGGTATCTATGGATAGCTCATCAAAAATAATATTGAAGTTTCTAACATCATACTTGTCTAAAGTGAATAGTTTGCGCGACAGACGCTTCCAAAGTTGAAAAAGTTGTGTCCCCCCCTCTAACTTCTAAAATAAATAAGTGATAAATCTAAAAAAAAGATATGATGTACATTGCCATAAAAACTATCAACGAAAATTGGTTTGAACAAAATCTACCAAGTAGTTTTTTTTAATAAATAAAATTAAAATTTATCATTAGTTCGAAAATCTGTCGCTAGATGGCGTTGTAATTGGTTTGTACGGAACCCTCAGTGCGTGAGTCCGACTCGCACTTGGCCAGTTTTAAGTAGGTAAAGTTACTTTATGTCATCTTGGTAGGTACTCTGATTAGATCTCATCGATTTTTGATCAAAATATTTATAAAATTGCAGCTAGCTACCTGAATGCGAAATTTATATGCAGTGATACTAAGTACAAGCAAGGAAATTTTAAATTTATAAGAGAAGTTAACGTCATCACTGTCAATATCGATAAATACGATAGGCACAATGGGGTCGCTATTGAGACACTTTTTTGTGTTTTAATTAAATCAAAACTTAATTGATTCAAACAGTTAATGTAGGAAGAAGAAGCGATCGTGTTATTTTATTTTCATGGACCCAGTTCAAAAAGTCAAGAAGTCATGAAATTTAGGTACAATGATTTTGAAGACGATTTAATTACCTAATGTGCAATATATGTCTCTATCTTAATGCTCCAAACGAAACGCAACGTCAATATAGACGGGGATATACGCGTATCAGTAAAACATGAGACAAGCGCGACCTTTATTTATACTTATCGGTAAATCTAACCGCACGCGGTCCTTCGTATGATGAACGAGCTTGGGACGTAGACTTATTAGTTGAAAAAGAGCGGGGCAAAACTTGTTTGTCAAAATTCTATGCTCGCTCGATATTGATGGCAACGCAGCTGAGTAACGTACGAAATAACGTACATACAACAATGTAACGTAACGTAAATTATGTACCTACATATTAAACCTAACATTCATTGTGCTAAAAGGGCTACAGAGCGTGGAGTAGCCTCATTATTTTTGTCTATTTCATGTGCTGCCCCATTTCGGGAATACGAACAATGATTTTTCTGTAAGTATGCACGTATGTATGAACAAAAAGTACAAAAGAGCTGCATAAAATAGTACTAAGAAAGCTGTTTTCAGTCACAAGTCACTGTTATTTGTCTCTGGTTCTTTCAGAAATCAACTATTTTATATAAATATTTAATCTAAACTCCGCTTCTCGCCCCGCTCAGCTCTGCGGCCTCTCCCTGCAATGTGCTGTTACCCCGCTGTTACCCGATACTGAAAAATGACTTACTAACCTAATAAATGTGGTATTCCATCATACTTAATCCCACGTCACATGCTTATAGGATAGGGTCGAGGTATCTTCGACAAGGATAAGATTATCTAGGACTTAGTACACAGAACGTTACATAGACAAAATAGACTATTTCAAGCAAATTAGCAGTTGTGGCCATCAACTAGAGATAAGAATATCTAATTACTTATTTACTGCTCATAACGTCACAACCCTTTGCCGTACCCGGGTTACCGTGTAGGGCTTAGAATAGCATCTCTCAATTTCTTCCATGAATGTCGTCAAAGGCGACTAAGGGTAAATTGGTTAGGGTATGCATTAGGCGATCGACTAGCATCCTGTCACTTTTCTACCTAGTGACATAAAATTTAAAACATGCAAGACGTGGCTGCAAAATTTGAAATAGTCATGGATTTGTCTCTATAAAGTTACGTGTGCTCTGCCTACCCCATTTGGCAATACTGACTTTATGTGTATATACATACATTGTTCTACACTTTGCAGTGATATCCCACATTTCACAGCCACTCTAAACATATTTTTAGATTAAATAGCCAACCCATTTCAAATATCCGCTACACAACTCACATTCTAAGGCCACTAAAAGCCGTTTTGATAAATGCTCTAACTCCATTTAAATCCTAATTCATTTAAGCGACTCGCAATTAACATGTTCAGCGGGGGCTGTAAATTGCCAACTGTCCGACTTGATTCAGAAATACGCGCGACATGTGCTTGCCTCTGTAATGTCCATAATTAGAACCTTTCGGACCTATTCAGGATTGTGATTCAGGTGGAAATACGATGAGCCTGTAGTATAGTTAAGATTGTGTCATCTTCCAAGTTCCAAAGTTCGAAGCAATGGACAGGACGCAATGGAGGAAAAGCATCCACTCCAGGTGCAATGATGATCACCTTTCAACGATGACCACGATCCTCAGTCATGAGGGAACGACAATAGAGAGAGATGGTATAGTTAACGTTATAGTGAGTAGTCTTTTATGTAGTGGGGCTAAGTTCGCTTATCACTTTTACCTGGAAAATATTACTACAAGAAAATTTGACAACTTTGATGTCGAGGACTATACGAAAGACAATGGAATATATGTACGTAAAAGGACGTGTCTAGATGGCGAATTTGTGGTTATACTTTTAAGTACATATAGGTACTTGATTTTATAGCGTTCGTTTTTAAGTATCGTTGTAGTAGTTGATGTAGTCACGTAGACCTGTTAAGTTAACACAGACAGATTAGACGAATTGAGATAAAACAGCAGCTGCAATCAAGTTTTTAGACACATGTGCCTTTTGCGACTCACACATAGCAAAATGAAGCGGATGAACTCACGTCTTTATATCGAAGCATATCAAACTAATCTCATTATAGGGACGTCACTTTATTCGTCTCATTTCAATATTAATGAGCTCTAGGTACACTATACACATTTTTACGTCTAGGTTTAGGTACTTATTTCAATTTTAAAGCAGCATGTAAAGTTGTTTACTAAATTTCATTTCATAAACAACTGATTAGTAAAAATAGTGAGTAGTATCAGAATACGGCTCCGAGAACCTGATAAATAGTTCTAAAATGTTTAACGTGTTGCATGAAAGACGCTGCACTTGTCTCCAAGAGAACATTGAAGTTATTGAAATGCGCCATGCATCCAATGCTCATTGTAAACAGTACGTTTTATGAGTGTCTTTGAATACTCTTGAATATACGACGTCCTTAAACACTTGATTTAGTGACGAGGTTTATCCTTGTCGGGAACGTCATTACATTTTGTACGACTTGGTCTTTTGTTTTTTCAAGATTTGTATAATTGGAATTGTCGTGGAACCTCGAAATTGCATGGGTATCTTTGGTAGTGTTTTTATTAGGTATTTAAACCCACTGCTACCTCGTTTATTTACTTTTGAGTTAGCTTACTAACTCAATCCATTTCCAATCGGAACAATTTTGACCAGCTGACTTACAGGATTCTACCTACCTATAGTAAACACATTACATCAACTCTCGTTGAAACCACATCTAAAATTACCTGCTCCTTTCCTGATGACAATCACTTATCTAAAATACTTAATTGTACCCAGATTCTTCATCACTGAAGAAGGAAACCCCAAATGTGTGATCATAACATAAAAAGACCAAATTTTATAGACACGAGACAATAATAAACATGAAGTACCTACACTTACAAAAGTCAAGTGCATCCGATTATAAGACAATCAATTGAGCCTAGCGAATAAAGCCGAAGACGGCCGAAGCCAGCTCGTGTTTTCTCGGGCGCTGTAAATAAGGTTGTCACATTTGTCTCGCGGCGCCATGTCGCTAACGAGATCGCGCCGCCTGCGCAGCCGATTGCACTGCACATGGTGTAGCGAAACTGGAGAGTAATGGTATAAAATTAAATTAACTTGTACATTTTTAACGGGCTATATAACCCGGTCATTACGTAGGAATTAACGGCAAAGAAATGCAAATGAACCGAGAAAGCTGAATTTTTGATACGACGTAGAGAAT
>BHDV01063540.1:550186-564575 GCA_005406045.1 Adoxophyes honmai
AACTTGGTATGAGCAATGAGAGAAATAGGGTTCGAATCAGAAGAGGGTCAGAGTCAATAAAAATAACCATGTTTGTTGATTTTTTCTTTGCCATTTCGGCCTACATTGTATGCGATGGCAAGAATTACGATACATTTTTAGGGCGCCACCGTTTATTCTAAATATACACAGATTGTTAGTTCTATTTCACGTAAGTATTGATAATTTTTCATTTGCTATGCAAGAGAAAATCAGTATTGAATAAAGGCCGTAGTAGCAGGATAAGAGAAGAAAATATGCCCTTTTGTAATACGACGCTGGTTTTTTTTCTATAATTACTTACATCTAAGTTCTGTTAAAAAAAATCAACTGATTCAGCTGAAAAAAAATAAAATACGAATTTATGAAAAAATAATATTTCTCTAAAAGTATTGAACTTTATCTTGCTATCTTTATTTCATTTTAGTCAAATTAAAAGTAAGTATTTTCTCAAAAATTATTGAGTGTCTATCTTTAACATTTGTGTAAAAAAACACGCAAATCCAAATTCTATTTTTTTTACTTCTGGAGGCGTGACCACTCTAAGTGGCATTGCTATAAAAACCTTATAACAGTTGTTAGTCGCTATACCACAATTTACACAGCGATCCATTATGACAACATACAATCGATAGGCCAATCCAGAAATCCAAAACAACGAGTCCAAGTCATTAGTAAGCAGAGCAGAATGAAATAAACGACTACCCCACGATTTATATGAAAGGAAATACCTTCAAAAACTTCACATCTGACAGCGTTACATAGACTAAAACTCCCGTTATAGACAAATAATCGATTAAAATCATGAAATCGATTTTATTTATTTTATTTTGTACTAGTGTGTTTGTTTTAATTTATGTTATCATCACTAACATTAAATTGATAAATGGGGATGAATTAAAACTATTTTAAAATAGTAAACGCTATTTTAAATAATCATAAACACCAAAGCATCAATCGAAAGTTTAATCGAAGATTAATCGATAAGCTATTTGGAATTTTTACTTATTTTTAGTTTTCTCATGATCTAGATTGCAGATCGAGCTATTTTTTTACAATCTTACATAGAAAAATAGGAGTGTTTTTTTGGACTATATTTCAAGTCTTTACAATTTGGGCCCAAAAGTCCCAGTCTCCTTTGACAAGGACATAGACATGTAACTCTAATTTTAAAATATATTTTGAGCAAGTTTCAATTATTAATATTGAAACACATTCCATGCATTCAACTGTAAACAGTCATCATCAATTCACGCACATTCCGTTGCCGAATCAACCATTCATATACGGAGCGGGATCCAATAACTACCCAAAAACTACACAAGTTGTGCGCAAAAGCAATCAGTGTCCATTTTATTTATCGCCGGCGCCGCGCATGCGGCCTCACGTGCGACTAATGCCACCCTCATTATTGGACAAAGGACATTATTGCTTTTATTTTATTGATCCCTTCACTTTGTTTTTGTAACCAAGGTCTTTATCGGCTACTGAGGCGGAATACTGGTTTGTAGGAATAAAACGCACATTTAAGTGATTTTTCAGCTCGGTTACGAGAAGATGAATTAAAATGTAATAGGTATTATGTCTAAACGCTAATTTTATTTCAAGGATTACATTTTTATCTTTGACTGAATGCTCTAGAAACGCAGTAAAATTACGATTGAGTTTATTGTTGATTTGTGTGACTTGAATAATCTTTTTGCATTTGTATCTACGTGGAAAATTTGATAGCTGGGCTATTTGTAAAAAACCGCATATTTCCTTTTCTTTCAATTACGAAAACAGGTTTTTCTACTCAAAATCAAGAGCATAGTTAAATACTGACAGTTAACTTTTCTTCAGGTATATTTTCCATTTTATCACGAAAAAAAAATTGTGAAAAAAAGGAAACGCACAAAATTTCATAAAATTACTGAACTACGTCTTAGACAAAAAGTAAGTAGTAAAAAAAACACCTACACAGCACGCAACTCCTGTCACAAATATCCTCAGAAACTGCCCATCAAAACCGGCCGGGCGGATGGCGGACCGAAAATATTTGTCCAACGAATCCTCATTAGGCTCCTGACAATGTCACTTATCATCGAGTGCCGATTGGGGCGGGTCCCCGGCACCCCTGATTGAGTCGTTCTCAGTCACGAGGTCAGGGGCGCAATCCGCCCCCAGTGATTGTGCTGCGACCGAAATAACTGCATGCTGACTCGAACGAACTCGAACTAGAAATGCATAGCTGCAGTTCTAGCATGTGGACAGGCAAATAATGAGGAATTGAAATTCTGAAATATTTAAGTCCTAATAATATGAGAGGACGAGGGAATTAGAAAGTAAAAACACCTATATTTTTGTCCTTCTGTTTTATTTGAACATTTGAGTAGATCTAAAGGTTAAACTACTTAATCGGCCATAAGAATATGAACACAAGACATTCGTTAGACTTTTACAAAAAAAAAGTACAAAAAATACCCGGGTTCGTACAGAAACGGTGGAGACGACGTGACTTTAGAATCTACTCATAAATAAACAGGTGTGTTAGTGTAACTATAACAATCATTCATTTACACATAAATGTTGTATTTACAAATTAAATAAATAAATACTTACCTTAGCGTTATATAGTTTGACACAAAAATAAAATAACTAAACTGGCTTCAGCCTATGTGGTGTCGAGTTAAAAATAAAGCCTTTCTTCCGTGGATGTCATAAAAGGTGACGAAGGCTATAGCTAGCAACCCGTCTTTATAATAAACTAAACCTAAAAAGTATGCTAAAAGTGGCTACCAAACGTGAAATATGCATTCTATTAAAAATATTCAATCAAAATCATAAAATAAAAAACATACATCCATTATAATCTCCCGCAAAAATCTCCAATATCTATAATTTCCCCTTCTGACTACCGTCATTCTCATACGTGCCCGTGCATCGGTAATACTATATTACAGCCCCCTCGGGCTAATACGGGTCGGCAGTATTTGCACGGGTCATTTTAATATTGTGCGATAATGTTGACCGTATCAAATTTTCTTTTGGTTTGACTTTCTGAATAGTTTTAGGTAACAGAAGGGAGCAATTTTGAGAATGCTACCCACACTATGTATAGTGGTAACTAGTCGACAGTTTGAAATGAACTTAAAAAAACTATGCTGGTACAATTGAGACTTAATTAACATTAATTAATAAGTTTGTTACGTATTCATTGCACCAGAAAGGCAAAAGTAAATATAGTAAAGCCAAAACAATAAGTAACAAACTGTCTTCCTCCGGCACAAACTTCCTAATTAGACTTCTATTGATTAACCGATATCTGATTTATATTCGCTTCCGGCGACTTTCATTTCGCGATACCCCAATTTCTTGGCGTAACTTTTCAAAAGCTGAAAAGTGGTTCAAAGAAAAGTAATATTATGATCACGTCCTCTGGCTCCGTCTAATTCAACTTCTCCGAGAACTTTGCGATCATTTCCCAAGAGGACATCCCGTGAGGATATTCCGAGACCCTCAAATGATGCAGAAGCTGGAAAATCTTAGTGTTGCGTCACTCTCTTACAGGTTAATTCCAATGCGTCAGAGTGGAAAGGAGAATCTAGTTCAGATTTCGCATTTACATCGCTCGAAATTTGAGGAATAGTAGCCCCTGCTTTTATTTTATGGTCTTTCATAACTACATCGCCCAACTTCACGTTATTCCGGTCAAATTGTCACTTTGTAAACTTGAAACGTGAATAAAGAAAATCGTGTTAAAGAAATTGAGGAAACAGTTTGTACTTTTTGTTTTTACTTGTTGGTGGTTAAATCTCATTTGGTTTCCTTTGACAATAAACGTTATGGCTGTCAACATGTTTATAGTTCATAACAAATTTACTCTTATAAAATGTAACCAGTTTTTACGGCAAAGTAATTGAGACAACATAATCGATGCATTCATAATCCATGCATGAAATAGTCTAGCGTGTGGTGTATAACACCGACTTTTATCAGACTTCCGTAACAGTAACATTCTCAATTTCAATTCAATTGACCAGTTGCAAAGAAAACAAACACAAAAGATCGAATGGAACGAAAACGACAGATTTGTTACCGCGTTGCCAGTAGCACTCCTGCCAGCAATTGCGTTTTCAGCGTTCTCACCGTATTTTCCGCTATCCCATTGAATGGAGGCTATCACGGCGATATCAGTACAGTTGCGCTGACTGCAGCGATCCAGTAATCCCAAACTGAATGCAGCATTGACGTGCAAGCGATGAGCGGTAATTCGTCGATTAATCCGAACTACAGGGTAATTATTTTGCAGGCTTTGATTCAACAGAATGACAGTTATCGATTAAAATGCCAGCACATTTTCGAAAATTGAAGTTTTGACATTGGAGTTTTGAAGCCACTATATATTACTAGATTCACGATAGCTACTTCAGATAGTATCAACAAGTTTATCTTTACCTTAAAGTAGATGAGCTGAGCAGGGATTTATAAGCATATTTAGTTTTATCGCATTGAACAGGAAGCTACCTAAGAAGTATATAACTCATATCATGAAGTATTTCATGTATAACAAACAAAAAGGTACTACGATTTGTCCCCCAAAACGTGTATTTGCGCATGTCATCGTATCGATAATGGATGACAGAACGATCCTCAAATTACTGTGACTGCTATTTTGTTTGTATTCCGGTGTGTTATCTAGGTAACGATGGTAGCTTCCGACGCACCCGGCTTGCCTGCTTCTGACTGAAGAATAGACGCGTGACTTGTCTAAATTCAGTAAAGGAAATAAAAATTCAATGCATAGTTTTTAACTACTCAAGGCAGCAAATGGTTCGATGGTACAGCGAAAGTGAAGGGATAAAGGATACCAAAACAATTATAATCTCAGAATTGCCATGCGTATTGTATGATGCCCCGTTACAATGTTCTTAGTTTATTTCATAGTTGGACATAGTTGACCACTGGCTTGATTATCAATAGATTTCTCATCAGGCGTACTTCATCTTACGCTACTTATCCAATACTTAGCCCAGAGGCCCAGGCATCCCGAGAGACTCAATATATTTCCTTTGTGGCGAGACCTATCACTTCGGAACTTCATTGATTAAAGCCGGAGCGAACGCCCGCTCCTTTGTTCACAAAGGAACTTTTCTTGGAATTACTACGAATTGAAATGAGTGTCGCATCTATGCCTATTAATGAACTCTGGTCAGCGATTTCTACATTTTGCACTCGAGGCGAAAAAGTGACGATTTTTCACGAGGCATATACCTACTCTAAAATGTAGACTAAGTACGCCGGTTGCTTGATTATTGAAAGGACCAAAAGGGTCTTAATTCAAAACTTATAAAATGTTGCCGTCGCCTTTCAATAAAACTTATTTTGGCGCACACAATAGATGAATTATCATATGGCTCAAACGAGCTTTGCGTTTCAAAAATGTCTGACACTCCAGTCCTATAATCCATGGATTATAACCACTTCCAACCCTCTTACAACACGCTCACGTAATCACGAAGTATTATTAAAAAGATTTTAAGAACAAAGAAGCTCTGAAACTGTATAGAAACTTTAATATGAGGATTAAATAAAATTCCCATCACTGGCGCGATGTGTGAGACCTTGGCGTTATCCGCCAGCCTGACTTATAAGTGCGCGGACTCGAGTGGAATATGAATAACTTTTGTTCAGTTCCGCGGGGTAAGTTTCAGGGTACCATTCCGGAATATGGCGTTCTTATTATGCGATCCCATTTCAAATTTAAAGAGCAGAATTTCGAGTTGAGATGTGAATGGCTGCGATATATTCTGAGTTGGATGAATTCGGCAAAATTATGGGTTTTATTTACTACGGCTACTTAAAATGGAACTGCTATTTTGTTTTATTCTGTTTTTTTTTCTAACAACGTTGTTTCAGTAAAGGAATACTTAACTTAATTATGTAAATCCGGTCCGATCTGGAAGCTTTCCATCTTTTTCCAGCGCGAAAACACAACAAGTGTCATGGGATCTATTATTTTGTTTAGTTTCTTATATTTTCTTATTCAATGAAGAATTGATCAAGTAAAACCTTATTTTTTCAGTTTGAAGCGGTTCCATCTGACTTCCTTTTTATTTCATTTAAATATGTATTAAAATCGTTACAAATATTTATGAAATTTCTTCTTTCTGGCATCACAAACAAACAGGTTGCCACGTTATATTCCTGCAGTAAATAGGACAGCGACTGGCGCTGCCTTGTCTTTATTTGCCAGCCCAACGATCCCAGACAAATATTTGTCTGCGTGACCTTTCCGTCTGGTGTATATTCCCAGTGTTGCGAATCTTGGCACCAAATGTGTTTGGAATACCGATTGTCTTATCAGCGGGTTATTTGTGGCTTCGTTTGACATAAACAGAACACGATAAAATGGAAACTATATCTCGAAATGAACGAGAGGAAACGCGTTAAGATACGTCCTCATAACGTTTAGTCCATGACAAATGGCAAAGGAGATTGTTATGATTAGGCTTAGGACTTTTGGATGCTCGCCGTGGTTCTAGAATCCATGGCGTCGCCATTATCTTAAATATATTTTTTGACAACGTCAAATCAAAGTGTAAACATAAGTGTCATGATTTATGCGGATATATCACTAACTAATTAATTTTATCATAACTCTACACAAGTTACGGTACCTCATCGGAATTTCAATAATGCCGAATAAAACATACCTATTTGCTGCGAGAAGATATTTTAGTTTTAATTAATGAAAGTAAATTATTATATTCAAGCTAATACATATTTTACTACACTATTTTTAGACTTAGAAAAAAAAACTTATTAGAATTTTAACATAAATGGCGACTCCATGGTTTCTAGAACCACGGCGAGCATCCAAAAGTCCTAAACCTAGTTATGATAAATAAGTGAGTTTTATTACTGTTTGTTTACCAGTACTTGCGTGGTGTCGGGTTTAGAATAACACCTCTCCGTACCATCACCGTCTTACCATGTCGTGAGATGCGATCAAGGAAATAGGTTTAGGTATGTTTTAGGCGCAAGGCGATCAACCTGTCGCAATTATACCTTTTTCATCTATGTAAAAACTTATCTAAAAATGTGCTAGAAGTGGCCAGGAAATGTAAAATAGTCATTGATTTGTCTATGTAGCTTTTTGTTTGCTCTGCCTACCCCATTTGTTAATACAGGCGTGATGTATTTGTTTCGAAAATCTCGCAGTTTATGAAGATCACTTATCCCAAGTCTTAAAACTCGGAAGGTTCACAGCATAGAAAGCTTATACAAAAATATTGAACTGCATCGATACTGTCACTGCCTTATCTTATTTAGACATCGATACATTGCCCTGTCACTCACATGTTTCCTTTGATATAAAATAAATTGTAAACATCACTCCCCGAACCACCCCTTAAACTTACCAAATCCTTTATCACATGATAACTTCATATTTTGTCTGACACCTTTTCTAAGCACGCTTTATCTTTGTCACTTTCCCCATCTCTTTCACCAGAATCTTTCCCTGTTTGACAGATAGAAATAGTAAATAGCATTAGGTACCATAGATCACATATTCAATAGATATGGTATGTCTGTTGGTTCCTGGCATTCGGAGTTTCACTAATCCCACGCTTAATGACGCTTTAGTATTGAGGTAACAAAGTCGATGAAATTACAACTTACAACACTTAATGCACAATTTCAGAATGTAAATTTACGACAAGAAATAAAATATACTTAATAGGGGGGGGGGGCGTTTCGTATCATGAATGTAGGTTTAGCACAGCAACCACGATATAATACCTGTCACTTTCTAATGTCTGTAGTTAGACATTGTCAGGTATGGTCTATCTCACGTGCACCTCTACTGTCCTCTACACGCGTCTTGCTGTGCTAAACCGGCAGTTAAGTCAATTTTAATTTATATTCTAGCGACACTGGATTCCAATGTAGTGTCATTGATGTATGTTATTTCCACTACATAATACTTCCGTGGTACAGTAGAATGTATGCAGCTACTGGTCCCGACGCATTTATCATCGCACCCACCGATTGTTCAGTCAATAGAGGGTTTAAAGTTAACTCAATGAATAAGACAGTTATACATTATTCACTGTTTGCTCTCCTCCCCTTACTCGTTTAGGTTTTTTGTCGCGCATCGGACCCCAAGCTCTTGATAACTTCATTGCAATTGTGCTGTGACGGGGTTGTGCAGAAAGTCACATCATGAAAATATTGTCCCTAAGTTATTTTTCTTATAATTATCTTATCATAACTAATCTATACATACCTACTGTCCGCTTCTCTCCCACAGGGATTGGCAAACATGGTTTTTACGAAGCGCTGGTAGACTAAAAAAAGTGGAATAGAGCCTACGAGCTAATTGTTAAAATAAACTTTTGGTTTTGGTTTATAAATCTTGTTTTGATACGCAGCGACTACGTCGTTCCACGTGGCAGGATCCTGATATATCTCTTTTTCTGCATGCCATTTTATTAATATCTTCATACTATAACCGACGATTTTGAACAAAATCTATGTAGGTATACTCCTCTTGTAAATCTGTTTAGTTATCATTCATCCTCTCTGTCTTGACCAAACTAACTAAACCAACTTTTCTCTGTCCTAGAACAATTTAAAATCCAGTTTCATGAAAGTCCTTTGAGTGGCTTCATGTCAAGCACCCAAAAGTGTTCCGCATATACTCAGACTTGGCGTGTTGTGCGCTAAATAACAAAATGCAACTTTGCTTGTGAATGTTTCAAGTGGCGCAGTATCGCTCCGAGCGCTGGGGACAGTTTGATGAAGTGCAGTGACAGCTTTACTGCACAATAACTCAATGTTCGAACGAACATAAAGTGCTTCCCACCAGTTCCTGCAAACAGGAATAAAACGTTTTAGCGCTAAATGAAGTTTACTGACTAAATGCATTGTTAATCCAATAATTACACGTACGGACTGTAGCTACGTGTAATTATTGGCCGGCACCTTACTTGTCAAATGTGGAGTTTTGGGGGTTGGTTCGCGTATCGCTTTACCGTGGAAAGTCGATGCGTGAACCTACCCGAACTATTACTTCAAAGCCTTGCAAAATCTGATGTCATAAACTGTACATGACTAAAAAATTAGACGTCACTTTCACAGTGTTAGTTGAAATTAAAGTAGTTAAAGGACAGTTCAACTCATCTGATTTATGTAGTTCGTATTACTTCGTATGCTTTTTACTTGAACGTCACGATCAGTGCGAAGTGATATTTTCAGAGTTTTTCGCATGTAGGCGTTGCGTTGCATACCAGAGTAGTGCTAAGATAAGTAAACCCTTGAATAAAAATATGGTAAACCAAAAACTTTTTATTACTAAATGTTCTTGCCACCTTTCTGCATAAACTAGACAGTACAATGCACATATGCAGGTCAGATGCAGTTTAATCCCCGGGGTGTAATTTTCGTAACCCTGCCCTGCGGGGACTTTTCCTTGCTTCCTTACTTTCTCTTGAGCTGTTCGCTACTGTGACAATGAACATTAGGTGTGACAATAAAATTGTGAAGAAAAGTTTAACATGTATTGTCTCTGCAGCTTTCTTCGAGAAATTTAGAGCTTCCCAAAATAATTTGCTTCTTTGAAAGGCGACAATCCGCGCTTTCCTTTCTAGACTTACAATTTTAATGCATCAATTTTTAATAAAATAGGTACGTAACACATCGCAAAGTCTACCGATTAGTCAAAAACTTATGTTTTGCCATCTAACTTGCCGAGGACCAATCGCAATGAAATGTATGAAAGTCAGCGCGACTAGTGTCGTTATAGTTCTAGACATCAAATTGTGCAAGATATTTTTGTAGTTGGAATAAATTTGCTTTAACTTGAAAAAAGCCTTGCTAAGTTTTATGCCAGTAACTAGACCGCTTTCCATAGTATTTGCCATTTTAGAGCGTAGTGTTATCAAAAAAATACCCACGGAACATAACAACCAAACGACAACTTCAGCAATTAAACTACCCTGTGAAATCAAACAGCACTAAACAAATACCGTTACTTACCCCTAAAAAACCTTAATCTTGAGATGTTGTCGGGGAATTGGACAATTTCCCGCGGGCCCACAATATTTCAAGTGCAGGATTAAAACGTCTATAGGAAAGTGCGAATGCGTTGTTTGTATGTGACAGCTGATCGCCTTTAATCTATGAGGTCTAAGGTTAGGGTGAGGCGGCTGCCATACAAAACGATTGGGGGAAACTAAAAATCGATTTGTTGTACAGAATTTTTGACGACACTTTTAAGCTGTCCTGCCTTTTATATAAACGTTGTTACAGGAAAACGTCATATGAACCGGCTATGAACTATTTGATAGGGTCAATAGGGTAACAGGGTCGTTAGTAAACATGTTATGAAAGTTTAGGTAGGTACGTTTTAGGCTAGAAACCTGTCACTATACCTTTCTTATCTAAATTAACAATTAAAAAATGCTAAAATTGTCTACGAAACGTGCAATAGTCATGGATTTAACTATGGGTGTGCTCTGTTTGACCCATTTGAGACTGTAAAGGTCACAGAGAAATTCTATCAAGTGCGAGCGTGAGGGCAATATTACTGCACGCGTGCGACAGAAATAGATAGCGGCAGGTCAACGCTCAAATTTGGCTGTGCTCCGCGACCGGCCGGCATGATCAAATCATTCGTCAAAATACTCTGAAACTGTTGTGTGGGACTACGGCCCGAGCCCGCCAGCACTTAAATTAAATTCAAGGGGCCTTTATGACCTCCTAACGCGGTCCCTCCGAATCTTTTAATCTAACACACGTCCCATTTAGTAGACGCCGGCTACAGATGTTTTGCGATTTAAATTTTATTGAGGCTGAAATTTTACATTTCCAACGTCAAGCAAAGACCAAAATCCCGTTGTAAATTTATGACCTGAAAGTTTCATGCTTTTGTCATAAAATTTGTAAGTTATGTTTAGGAAAGCCAGTGGGTAAATATCTTGTGCGTTTTTTATCTGCGATTAATTCTATGGTTTTCTTTCTATGTTTCTTTAGACAAGTTTATATGTAGAAGCTGAAAGACGTAGCACGCAATGAATTTGTATTATAACAGAAATTGCGAATCGTCAAATTCGCCTTAGTACATTAACATTTTGCTTCCATTTTTCTGTATGGTCTGTTTTTCTCTGTACAATAAAATTTTTACTACTACTGTTTAGTATAATTAATGTTTACCTACCGAAATTAATGAAAATGAAAAAAGTCGTAACTTGGCTGGTATTTTTTCTTACAAGACACAATCCTGTGCAGTCAAACGAGTTTTCATAAAGAAAACTAAAGTAGGTAATCGAAGCTACATATCAAGTGGTTAGCTAACAAAGCGTCAATAATCCAAATGAAACAGTTCCGCTATTCACACCATCCAATTTTGTATAAAACCACAGCATCATAAATCAAGTAAAACCACCGGACATCCACAGTTCCCACTTCCCTGACAACCGTGACACTAAAAACCGTGTCCAGTCAATTCCGACCCCACGTCGCTCAACACTTTAAATTGCATGTAATTGGTGTTAAGTTAACTTAACACTTAATGTATTGACATGTCATAACATGCCGCGAAGAGTGCGGGCGTTAATTGGACAAACTCAATTAATTCTGAGCTTGTTTAAAGTGAGGGATTAGAATTTATGGCGATTATAATCGGTTCAATTGAAAATGTTGGGAATGAAGGTCTTGTTAGTGAATGTTGGATTTAAACATAAAATTACGGCGAGACTCACAGTGAAATATAACGGTAGTACTCAGGTCTTTCTGTCGAGATTGGCTCGACGTCATTTATTATTTCGGACCAAATAAGACGCAACTTCAAGAGCAACGCGCAACGGTGGCAGTGGTTGACGCGCACTGCGCGCTACCGCTCTATCAGCGCGACGGTTCGAAACTACTGACACCGGCTAAAAACTAACCACATTTTCGCCACCGAATACACTTTTAATATTTTTTTTATTTTGAAATTTTATTTTTTTAATGAAATAAAAGTAAACCCATAAACGATTCCAAACCGAAGAATTTTCAAACTAAACAAAAGAAGTTTCCAAAAATATTTAATAGTTCAATTCACTAGGTTTAAAAACAATTGAATCGGCGTCGAAAATAAAACAAATGACAAGCTGCCCTTTTCCCTAGGGAAGTAATGCTTAAAATTATAAAACTTAGAACTAAAACCTTCAGCTAGATTGAATATTATACCGACTTGATAATGATAACAATAAACATAAAGCATAGCAAATGAATCAACGAATTGTTTAAACATTCCTGTCACGATCAAAAGCTGTAAAACTTTAATCGACGCTTTATTGTCATAATGATGCCACGTGGCATCAATACTAGCAATTAGTCTTGTAATTATAACTCGTGTTACGCGATGACCGATGATGAACGATATAAATCAATTTATCTTGCTGTCAATAAAAAGTTTGTAACGAACAAAGCATATTGGTGAAGATGACGTAGCGGAGTGTTGCTTCTTGTTTACGGTGGCGTAATACAATTAAAAGATGAATAACGAGTGCAATGATTGCAGGAATAAGATTAATTAGTTGAAGTTGGAGTGAATTCAAAACGCACATCTTCTTGTAGCTTAGAGGCAAGGGTGCCGCATCAACACATTTTTTGTGAGACATCTTAAAGTAACCCCTGAATTGTTTTTTTTTATTGCTTTGAGGTTTTATCTTGAAGGTAATGAAATTATAGTTGTGCTTAAGATTATTCTAGCATCGATCTCAGATACTAAATTGAAAAGTGCATATTTCAAATTCACAAATAATGATACCACATTCTATTGTTTAGTGGTGCTCTACGAACCATCAACAATGTTTGCATCGCGGGTAAGGGCGCTTGTGCACTACCATGAATTTTCAGTTCCGGCCGTCCGGTTTTTCAAGGTCTGTCGCGCCGTCCCGCTCACGTCAATACAATTTAATGGAAGAGCAAGCGAGACGAGAACTCAATGAAAAAGCCGGACCGGAAAATTCATGGTAGTGCACAAACGCCCTAAAGGTATTTTTCCCGTGACATATCATAAGAAAATAATAATACTGGTTGCGGTTATTCCAGCTATGCGTTGATATTGGTAGTTACCATAGTTGATTTGATCCTGCCCGCATTGACCACAGAGCCGGTGTGTGGTCTACCACTATTGGCATGATGGAAATCCAAATGTTTGTTTTGTGGGTATTGGTTTAATATATACAGTACCTATTACAATATAATATTGTAGTCAATGAAGCGCCGCGCCTTTGTGAGCGGTGGGAAGGTATCGAAGAAGGCGCGTCTGGCTGTCCACAGAGGGGTGCTCGTTCCGACACTAATGTACGGTGGCGAAAGTTGGGTATGGCAAGTGAAGCGTAAAAGTAAAATTAACATTAACGCTAAAAGTAACGAGGTAAGGCATAGTCGGACTAGGTAAAGCATAGCTCTGGTACATAATGGCATAACATATTTTTTTGTATAATTAAATACATAAGTAATACGAAATTAAAAACTAAATTTATCCCAACTGGGAAATCATGCTTCACAACTCTAAGTAGATGCTATAAATAAGCAAATTTCTTCGTAGTACCAATTATAGTACAGATATATTATTTGTACTATAATATATCACTATTGTTGTACCTGCCACCTCAAAACCAAAAAAATGTTATGCTAGAAGTGGCCTCAAAACGTGAAATAGTCGTTGTGTCTATGTAGCGTTTTGTGTGCTCTGCCTACCCCGTTTAGGAATACAGGCGTGATTGTAGGTAGGTACGTATGTATGTAAGTATGTATATTATTTGTTTAGAATCAAAATAGCTTTGAGTACTGAAGCTGATTGAGAAAGCAAAAATACCTACGAACTTCTCATTATATGATTCGATGAAAATTCAGTATGTAGTGCATCTGTATCTCCGCATCATGTCGCTGACATCTATGACTTCTCTCTTTACTCCTTCAAGAGTGACCGGAACAAAAAACCCATAACTCATACAGTTAAAGAGCCATGATGGTCTCCCACGACAGTTACAACGGTGTCAAAACGGAAATATTTCCGTTGCCATAAATAGGGGAAATACGATTTATTTGTTTGTATGAAAGGAGACTGGAGTTTAATATGTAAAGTGTTATGTGTTGGTTATAAAGTTAGTTTCCTTGCGATGCTTGCTGGCAAGTCTGGAACGGAATCTGGATCAGGAGTTTTTAAAGGTTGTGAAGTTTGAAGCTAAAATGGTGAGGGATTCGGAACCTTTTTAAGTTGGTTAAGTTAATGGGTGAATATTTTCGGATGTGCATATTGGGCGTCCCAAAAAAGAATCCAAAATATCGGCTCAATCAAGGAGTTTTATTGGTTCATGGGAAAGCTTATGGT
>BHDV01063540.1:566244-585089 GCA_005406045.1 Adoxophyes honmai
TTATCGTTAGAGCAATTTAGACCGTTTTAGATAGTTCTTTACTGAAGGCCGCGTAATATGTACATTTGAAAATATTCACCCTAATGCAACATGAAATCTTGTTTTATCAAAAAGAAGAAGAAAAATCGAATTTGGAACATAAGGTCGGCGCTGTTTGTGGAATTTCGTTTTGCCATCATTTGAAACGTTCTGTGTGCATTAGATCAATGTCATCTTTAAGTATTTATCAAGAATATTTCATGAATGTATCTAGATAAAGTTATGTCTGCGACTGAATTATAATTATAGGCATTGTAATACTCGTGTTTTTTTTATGAAAATCGTCATAAGGCTCATTTAATAAGCCTCTCTCATGTATTCACTGCTTTGTCTTATGCATCACGTAAATAACTAACATAGCTCCGCAATAAAATCTTAGACTGAAACAATCACTGGAAAACAGTTATAAATTGCCAAAAAAATAGAATCCGAATGGATAGACAATCTAACCCGCTTAGTATAGAAATTTTATTCAGGTCCCCATAACACTTGGAATTTGTTAGCCTTCTAAGGCCCCTAATGCATGGTTCCCGGGTGACATGGGTAAGGGAAATATGAAGGGTTCCGTTATCAGCCGGTTTCGACAAATCGCCGGATTATGCTAACGCGTTTACGGTTATCGTTATGGTTCCGCTCTTCACTTACGTAATTATTGTAACATTAACGCAAATAGAGATAAAATTTGGGCTCAGATTGAGGAATATAATTAGTAAAACCATCTAAATGACCTAGGGTTGAATGGATTCAAGGTCTGATGTGCGTCAACTCTTTTTGAAATTAAAAACAAACTTGGGAAAATTTTATGGATTTTGACGTTCCTTACATACATAAACACAACGCCTGTAGTCCCAAATGGGGTAGACAGAACACGTAAACGCTATATAAACAAATTCATGACTATTTTATGTTCCGTAGGCTCACCTCGTGTATTTTTTAGAATTTGAGTTAAAAGGTACCTACTTCGAGTGTAGATACAGGTTGCTAGCCTGTCTCCTAGAATATTCCTTAACCTGGTTATAGTCATCTTTAAAGTCATTAGATCATCTACATAGGTGGGCATGCAAGCACCAAGGAGCTTTACACCAAAAATCCGACAGCTTCAGACGTCTTATTCGTTCAATTTCCGCAGACGTGGTCGAACGTCGTTCTATCACAAAAGTCCGGATTGGACGTTTTCAAACCAAAAGCTGCCTTAATTGTATATTCCGAGTTGATTATTGACTCGTCGGCGTGAATCCACTCATTACCGTCGGGCTTCTGAGACGACGAAATCCGGGAGCGAATGGTAACCTAATTCCCGAATGCTAGGGATGGGCTTAACTCCAGTTTCGATTTTTAGGTTCCGGTTTTTTGATACTGGTCTGGTGTTGTTTAAGTAGTTTTGCGTTGGCAACACATCCTGCAGGGCTATTGTCTAATCGAAATCACATGCATACAATCACGTCTATGTTCCTAAATGGGCCTACCCCACCCCAGCACACGAAACGTGATAGAAAAAAACCATGATTATGACGATTTCACATTTCGCAGCCACTTCTAGCATAATTTCAGGTTTGAAAACAGATGGAAGAGGTGGTGTAATAGTGATAATAGGTGACTTTTTTTAAGCGACGTTGTTACAGTTTCCGCTTTCGTTATAGCTCACGGTGTCATTTATTTTATTCCCTTGATGTTTTTTTCAAATAGAAGTAGGTACCCGAAACGGACTAGCATGATGATGTATGATGGGAGAGATGAAAATGAATGAACAAGGCGTGATGTTTGTTTATGTATGTATTCTTAAAATATGGATTAGTGACAGTAATTAAATTAAAATGTGGTAGTATCCCCCTTTCTTCCCGTGGGTGTCGTAAGAGTCGACTCTGGGAAAGGGTAAGTGTATTGTGGGCGATGGGCTAGCAACCTGTCACCGCAATATCACGTTTAACCATCTGGTTACCCTGAAATTGCTAGACGTAGCACTGGATTTTTGAATCCATGTGCTCTGCCTACCCCTCATGGGAATACAGGCGTGAGAAAATGTATGTATGTGGTAGTATTCTTTTTCCTTCTTTATTTCTTTCGTTTTCCTTTTTCTTTCATTCCCATAATGGTCTTCACGTAAACCTGTCTTGTCTACATACAGGGTGATAATGAAATCCGTAACGAAAAAAATTCCTGATACTCAGAATCACTAACACAATACGATGGTAAAATAAAAAAAACACTTTTTTCTTCTTTTTTTTTCATCGGGAAATTCCCAAAAAAATATTGAATGTGGGCATACTACAAACCGCGGTGTAACTGTTTACGTTTGTTTAAATTCAATTTTAAAGTAGGGTAGTTTTGTATTTGCCACAATCGGGTTCGACGACCCTAGCAACCGCCGAGGGTAGGTATGAAAAATTAGTCGCGAGTGGGTGGTCGAAGCGAGTGGTTGCGCAAGCGTTCCCTACTCACCCCGTTCGTACGATACATAAGCGCGAATTGTGCGAGTGACAATGTTGTTAGAATTTTCGAATCGCGAGTAGGTAGGTACTATGAAATGGTGCGAGTGTACATCCATGGCTGCGAAAATTTGGAGGATACCTGTAGACAATATCGGGATGAAAGTGTACCTAGACTCCGGACTCAGGGACTTCGAGACCCGCGGTTTCTTTCGTGCGATGTACGCAAGTAGGTACTTGAACAATGTGTACGGTGACCCGTGGATAAGTCACGGTGAACCTGTGACCTCTTGTGATTTCTACCTTGGGGCGAAATCACGCGCCGTGTGTACATGGATGTACCACAAAATGTACAGAATCTTAAAGACAAGATTGTAAGTGCATTTTCCGAAGTGAAAAGTGATACTAAAGTGCTAAGAAGAATGAATGAAAACATGTTGAAACATGCATGACTCTTTGGAGAAAAATGGATTCCATTTTGAACGGTTATTAAGGTAGGCACACTAAATTTAGTTTCGATTAGTAGGATAGGATTGAGTTTTTATATTCTTGCACCTACATAAGTTGATTCCAATTCTTTAACTACGCCTGAATGCCGAATTTATGCAGACTCAATTTTAATTTTAATCCACCTTTCCTAACCTACAAGTTTTCAAGTAACTGATTTTTATAAAACTTCTGCATTTCGACGGCCTAAGCCCTTAAAAGTAGGAAGGAAAAATTGCAACTTAAGTTAAAAAAAAAAAATCGTGGGTACAGAATAAGTCGTATTATTTTTCGCAAGGAAGTGAAAGTACCTACGAGTCGCGAGTGTCTGAGCTGAGCGGTGGACGCGCGGTGTCCATAATGTTAGCACTTTTTAGGAAAACTTTGGTGATTCATAATTTCTTATTTTCAAAAGAAAATGAGAAACTACTCAAGTTATATTGTTAAGTTTTACTAACAAACAGGTACGTAAAATTTCGTTACGGATTCCATTATCACCCTGTATAAACATCGTTCTCCTAATCTAAGATAGGTACCGGATGTATATCTCGCTCGCAATTCTAAATTGGTATTAAGAAAATGTCGATTTCGATATAAAGTTCCGGTTCGTAGTCCAGCCCTAACGGCACTGTAATGGAATCAACAGATAAGGCTTTGTCATCGCGACTAAATTAGACTGTTTGTGCTCACGACCGTTATTATCGCAATACTGTTCAGCTTACTATAGACAAATTTTGACGGTGTCTTTTATGCAGTAAGAAAGCCTCAGTCGTCTATGTTTATACTTAAAATATGCCAAAAGTGGCTATGAAACGTGAAATACCCCATTTGCTAGGACAGGCAGGCGTGATGTTTATGAATTTGTTTGTATTGGTAATTTGGTAAGTATGATTAGCGTTAACAACTGACACAAAGTATCCTCTTTTAAATGATCGGGTCTGAATCACAGATTTATATCGAACTAGATACCGCGAGTTCCTGCATTTGTATGAAAACCAAGCGTGTCACTTTTTCTCGACGGTAGGTATCGTCACATGAGCGCTTTAGTGATGAAAATTGACAATCCGAGTGAAACCCATTCAAAGATGATGCCGCCTTAATCAAATTATCCTGTTTATAGGCAGTTAAACCTAATCTAAATGTTAAAAAACTAAATAAAATCGCGTCAAAAGAGGAGCATTGCTCTTCCTTTTGGCTCCATTTTGGCACGCAAAGTACATACACTTGAGTAATCTAGTTCGATATAAATCTGTGGTCTGAATACTCTGAATGAAGCAAATATAGACCTACATAGGAATAAAAATTAAAGATTACTGACTTAAAAATTTATTGCTGACTTAACATAATCTAACCTAATAAGGTAACCTAACCTAAAGTTATAATTTTACGAAAATGTGAGCGTAAAATAATACAATTTGTTTCTCGTTTGGAATCTAACGGAATTTCCTAGAAAAAACAGAAAATTTAAAAACTTATGGATCTTGTTATTTTCCGGTGACAAATATTCTTTTTGTATTCACTTTAATGACAATCAACTTGCATGCCTAATCATAATCATAAAACTATTGATCCATGGTCGTACGTAAATTCACACTAAATTTAAATGTTCAGAGGGTCACTACGAGTACCTACACTCCCTGGTTCCAAAATAAAATATACTAAGAAAGTAAAAATCAAACGAATCCTAACCCAAACATTCATAAACAAAAAATAAAAACTAATAAACATAACGTTTCCCTAATCATAGGCAATACCAACTTAATGACCAAACTGAGGAAACCATAGCTAATCGAAATAGCGTCGGAAGCTGAAACGTGCGCGAGGACACATTTACTATAGGTGCGCGCACGCATTTATAGTGTTGGGAAAAATGTCGACGAACAAAATGTCGATAAAATCTTACAGCAAAATATTCAGCGTTCAAACACGAAAAGTGAAAAAACCGAAAAGATCGATTAAAATATGAACCAGTTTCATTACTTACGAAGAAGTAATGCGAAGTAAAGTAAACAGATATTTACTTAGCAGCTATGATGCTGTACCCAAATCCAAATTAATTAATTAATTTTGAATTTTTGGCAAAATTAGTAATCAGTTGCAAATAATTAACTTAAGAATATTAGGGCTGACTTATTAGGCTTTGACTTAGTCTAGTCGAGTGTATTCTAAAACCATTCGACATTTCGAGAAAACATCGGCAGCATCGACAACTAGCGCCACCATCGTCGATATTTTATCAGCAGCCGCGCGGGTGACAGACAGATCGGCTGACGACGCGCCGCCGCCGACAGCCCGAAGCCACGCGGTAAAAGGAAAACTGAGAATTAATGGCATCCTTGACAGTTGCTTCTCCATTTTGCGTGTACGCAGTCGACGCCCGCGTTGACACTTTTGCTGCCGAAACGCAGGTTTAAGAGAGGAAATTACTTGCTCGAGAATGAGCTATTTACTGGGTGCTTACGAATAGGCTCGGTAAATTAAGTTTGATGAGAAGGGATGCCCTGCCAAGGACAATGAGCAGTAGCAAGACGCGCACGGTTTGTTTAATCATCAACTAATATTATAAAGCTGAAGAATTTGTTTGTTTGAACGCGCTAATCTCAGGAACTACTGGTTCGAATGGAAAAAATATTTTTGTGTTGGATATACCATTTATTGAGGAAGGCTTTAGGCTATATGCAGAACATCGCGCTGCGACTAATAGGACCGAAGAAATTGAAAAATGTGAAAAAACGGGGAAAATTAGTCACTATTCGGGCACAGCTAGTGTATGTCTGCATAATATCAATCTGGTTAATACTCGATTCTAGTTTCACTTCCCTGGTCTGTTTTTATTCTAATTTCGCCATTGCCAATTCAGTTTTAGTAAACCATTTTAACTGAAGTTATTATTAGATACGGCAACAGCTTCAAGTCAGCAGTCGTGGTTTTGTCTGTGTGGTTTAGTTTCATGTAAGTACATACTTATCACGCTCGCATTCCAAAATTAGGTTATGCAGAGCACTCGAAACACTACATTGACAAAACCATGACTGTTTCGCGCTTAGTAGCAACCTTTGGCGTATTTTTAGGATTAAGTTGCTATATTATCTACTCCAAAACTTCCGATTATCTTTTATCCCTACTCAGTAGCACGTGACGTTGTTATTTACGTGTTTGTCCATCAGCAATAAACGCACGTGCACGGTTCGCACATAAATAACCGAATATGCGGGACGTCCCGGGAAATTCGGGAGATAGTCCCGGGAATATTCTCCGGATGGGAATTTCACGAGTCGCACGACTTCCGTGCGCGGTATTTTATGTCGAGCGCTCGTGGAATAGACGCCTCAATTTATTGCTAGTGAGAATTAGATTAAGTTTATTAGGGCGACGCTTAATTTATTTGTATAGGCAACGTATAAGTAATACGAGTGCCATAAAATTTTGAGACAAATGTCGTAAATTTGATGGTAATATGATATTAAAAGTTTAAGTTACATTTGGTGCCCTATTAAAATGATTGCTTGAACAAACGATTTCCGATCGCCGTAAAGTGCAGTAAATATTTATGGCTCATCTTAATTTCCAAGTTCTCTCAGAGAAAAGGAAACCCGACGATACTAACTAACCAATATGCAAATATGAATTTACCTCTCACTGAGCGTGGCATCGTGCTGGGAATGGTTTATTGGTAACTCACTCGTACATCAGATACTGTGCCTTCTTTCCCAGTCTATTTGAGACCTTAAAAGGACCAATCAGAGTCGAGATCGTCATGTTCTCTTCTCTAGAGACGCAAGACCAAGATACTAGGATTTATGCAGACGCCCAGGCGGTGTATGGGACGAGTGCATATTTCAATTTCTTGTTCAGAAAGCGATGATAAATTAGTTGAGATACGTGGGGCCCGGTGACGCGCGGAACAGCGCTAACAAATTGTAGGAGCTGAAAAACAATGGAATGGTTCAATGTTTTATTCTTTGTTTTTTTTTGGAGACAGATAACATTGTGATTTAAGGAAGTGAACGTATTGATATAGGAAAACGTAGGTTTGTCTTGAGAAAAAAACACAATTCATTTTACTTATCCATGCCAATTTTGAGCTCATATAACTGAATTTAGAATCAGACAATCTGTCTTAGCGTTGCAAATCACAGAAGAGCTTATGTAGTTACAAACAAAGTTAAAAGTAGCCCCAAGAAATGTTCAATGTCTCGAGCATCTTTTAATCAGGTTAAAAAATCGACCAAGTGCGAAAATCTGTTCTTTTTTTAATTTTTGTGTAAGAATCTTAATGCGGTTCCCAAAACACAGTGGCTGCGACATACAGATGGACTGATAGACACTTAGACAGACAGACAGACATGACGAATCTATAAGGGTTCCGTTTTAGTGTCATCTGGCTACGGCTACGAAACCTTAAAAGTGATTAATTATTTTATAGCCGAGCACCTAATGAGTAACTCCATAAAATTTTGATACCAATCGGCTTTAGTGGCAATTAATGGGTTAAGCAAGTACATTCAAACAAAACAGAACTTGAAATAATCGGTTGAAATCAAGCACTAGCATGTAAGACATTTAAAAGTTACACAAATTCATGCTGGCCAGAAAAAATGTTTTCTGTTTGAACATGGAACGCGTCGCTCTGTAAATCATGCGAGACATGGGCCGGAGTGGGTACGTGCAGGATCGCAGGATGCACGAAATAAACTGCTCTGAACTCAAACCTAAATCCCGCCCCTCCCACGCCGGCCCTGTGCTCGTAATTCAATTTATTATTTTTATACGCCAATAAAAATATCTAAGTTAATTATAAATTAATGCCGCTATAGGGGACACGGGACACGTGACTTTGTTGTTTTATTATTTACTGTATTTGACTAATTTAATTGAATAAATAGTGCCGCCATTTCATAAAATTGTAGTGTCCATTTATTATTTTATGCGTTACTTGTGTTACTTAGGTATGGAGATTGATGTCGTAAAAGTTTGGCGACCCCGCGTAAACTTTACTACGCAGTTGCCTCTTGTATCTATAAAATTTCGAAAACGCCTACTGCGCCACTATCCGCGAGTGTTTATCATGGGCCGTAAAAAGTTATATGTTTTACTGGTATGCAACAAGTTGAACATAAAATATCAATATACTCGTAATACCTATAATGTTAAGGTACTTTTAATTTGTTTTTTTCTGCATTATTTGCTGCTCGCTGTACCACCACAATGAGTTTGTAATAATTAAGTCAGATTTCCTTCAAGTTTACGCGATCTTTGTAACCAATCGCTGTATAAAATTGATACCCAAAGGCTTAATATACAATTTATATCCCCGATTTAAACGTAAGAAGTATTTTTCGTCTCTACCTCACACTTTTATGCTACTATAGCAGGATTTCCTTACCGGTTATTTACATGTTTTCATATCCGAACATTCGTCTCCTCATGTATGATGTATGGTTATATCCTGGCTGGTACTAAAACCAGCTTAGCACAGCGAGAGTGAGTAGTACAGACATCTATCTATATCTATATCTATATCTATATCTATATCTATATTCTATATATCTATCTATATATATAAAAGAAAGTTGTGTTAGTTACACCATTTATAACTCAAGAACGGCTGTACCGATATGGCTGAAAATTGGTGGGTAGATAGCTTAGAGCTAGGAAAAGGACATGGGATACTTTTTATCCCGTTCGACATCTATACAGGGTGTTCCATATTTGAGACATGAAGGGGAAGTACCTTAAATATCGTAGATAGGGTATTTTGCTCAAAGAAGACTTTAACTTATTTTTAAATGTTAGTAATTCTGCATTAATAGATTTTCTAAAAATTACACAGGGTGTTCCAAAGTGGGACATGGAGGGGAGGTACCTTAAATATCGTAGATAAAAGGTATTTTGCTCAAAGAAGACTTTATCTTATTTTTACAAGTTACTAATTCTGTATTGATAGATTTGCTAAAAATTACACAGGTTGTTCCAAAGTTATGGGACATGAAGAGGTAGTACCTTAAATATCGTAGATAGGATATTTTGCTCAAAGAAGACTTTATGTTATTTTTAAAAGTCAGTAATTCTGTATTGATAGATTTTCTAAAAATTACTTGCTTCGTCTGGGAATCGAACCAACTTAAATCTCAAAAAAAAATCTTCCTACTTTTTTGATACCAATCGAAAGGAAAGCTAAAAAATAAGAACTCTGCCTAAGTAACATAGTATTTTAAATGAAAGGAACAACGTGAAATTAATAAGTTTATTCAGATTAAAAACATTTATATTGAACATTTCAAAAGTCGTGTTAGTGCGACCGTTTATAACTCATGCTATCCTGGTACTTTTCAATCAAAAGTCAATCAATCAATCAATCATTTATTGCATTTCATGTTGTAGTACAAAAGGTCTTACATTAGTTTAAATTCCAAGAACATGAACCCTGCAAGGGCACAGCAATTTTATAAATGTGTTTCAAATATACAACTTAGCTAATTTACATTACAAGCTGTTGTTAAAAATTATATTCATTCAATTAATATTAACAATGAGAACATACAAGTTAAAATATATAATAGTGATAAAAAGTAATAATATGTTATGTCATTCATCAATTGAAATACTACAATGTCACTAAACAAATATAAAATTACGTTATAACATGAACCCTGCAAGGGCACAGCAATTTTATAAAAGTGTTTGAAATATATTCACAACTTAGCCAATTTAACATTACATTATTATTAGCAATTAGTCATTAAATTAATATAAACAATAAGAACATACAAGTTAAAATATATAACAGAGATAAAAATGTAACAATATTATATGTCATCTAAAATTCATCAAAATATTGAAATGTCACTAAAGAAATATAAAATTAAAAATATTTTACATGTCATATTTTTAATGTCAATGATTAAAGTTGAAATAAGTGTGAGTGGAAACATTATCAATCCGTAACTGTTTCAGATAAAAAATCTTGTAGGGTGTAATAACATTTCTGAACCAGAAGAGCCCTCAAGTTTTGCTTGAATTTTTGGAATTTTGGTTCAAGTTTCATTGATTCAGGTAGTTTGTTAAAAATTTTAAAACACATCGCGAACGGGCCAGAGTGCACCATTTGTAATTTTGATAAAGGTCTCTTTAAGTTTATCATGGGGTCTCAAATTTCCAGGTCGTTTATATTTAGGGAATAAGTTCATGTTTTTCTTTACAAAAACACAAACCTCCATGATATAGATTGAAGGCAGAGTGAGAATGTCTTGCTCTACGAAATGTTTTCTGCAGCTTTCAAACATACCTATATTAACTAGAATTCTGATGCAGCGTTTTTGCTATATAAACAAATGTCTCAAATCAGTGCTATTTCCCCACAAGACTATGCCATATTTTAGCCAAGCGTGCGCATAGGCGTAGTATGCACTTGTAGCTGTTTTAATATTTGTGCATGTCTTAAGTTTGTAAAGCGCATAACTAAATCTGCTCATTTTTAACATTATTTTATTTATGTGCTCTTCATTTCAGTCTGCTCATTCATTGTCTCAGGCGGAACAAAGTTCGCCGGGTCCGCTAGTAAGTGATAGGATAGTCTATCCCGCGCGCGTGTCGTCTCGACTTGCTATGCTAAGCTTACTGGTCGGTACCACCACAAGGTAACAGCACTACATACAGAAGGTCCACTTCCGAACATGTTAAGGCGTAAAAATATCACTGTCTCTTTCTACCATTGCGTGCTTGCCGTAGATCTTTAATGGTACGTTTACACGCTTGCTGAGACTTGCCAAACCTCCACAAGCGCCCTTACCATACAAAAGTCCTTGCAAGCCACGCCAAACAGCCTATTTACACGCTTGCGTCTGTGGAGGGTTGTGTGGACTTGCCAAGCGTGTAAACGTAGCATAGGAGGAGCGTAACTAAACTGCGGAGTGGATCTCTGGTACCACGAGTTATTTATCCCCTGGCTACGACGACATAGGCGGAACACCGAGCGATGCAATACGTATGCAAAGCGGCGGGCCCGCGATGGATGGTGGTGCTCACAATTTGGCGAAGGATTGCTGGCAAGGAGGCTGGTGTGGTCCACTGTGCCCCGGCACTTTGGTCCAGTGTTGACGGAGTAAACGAACACAACAGCAAAGAAAGAAGAGGTGGTATAAGTGACAGGTTACTAGCCTGTCGCCTACAGTATACTTAAATCTATTATCTTAGTCGCCATTTACGATATCCACGGAAAAAACGGAGAAGTGTTGTTCTAACCCGATACCACACAAGTCTGCATTTAATTCGATAATCAAATCAACCTCTCATTCATTCGTCATTATTTCATTGATATAAGCATTTTTTCCGAGATATAAAGTAAGTTAAGTCCAAAATGGTATTAACATTTTCAAAAGAGGTAAAATGCTGTAACTAAACACCTCTGATAAACATAATGATAATGCCCTATTGTCAGTAACTTCACGTAACTTTTTATGGCGGGTGCAAGCGGCGGGACCCCAGTGGATTTTTCAATATATAAGGCGATGGGTCCGGTACGCAAATTTGCTGACATATTACTAGCAATATACGAGATATAGTGCGTGTTCCTAAAACTCGAAGCCTATAGTCCCTATATTTTATGGCCGAACTGAGGGCGAGGGCAGCGATTATGAGGTGAACGGCGAATTTTCCCGACACTAGGAAAAATAGGGTAGCCCAAAAAACGTGGTTTACTTCAATATAGGGATAAGCGGATGGAATAAATTTTCCTTTAGCACTTTTCTAATGTTATAGGTTCGTAAATGTCGCACCCAAGTCACCCGACATTGAATTAAACATTCATACAAAAATGCTACGCAATAGTGGATTTACAAGCTTAACATGTCTTATAGTGACGTTAGGCTGTTTATGTGGTACAAACGAGTGTGCGCGAGTTTCGAATAACACCCTTTTTTCTGGATCTTTGGATTTTAGATCATATTTAGGGTAAAAACCAGTCACTAAGCCACGAAAAGAGGTATGTCAGGATCGTAGCGAGTGGAACTAAGTAGTCTCTGCCTACCCCTGTGGGAAAGAGGCGTGACGTTATGTATGTATGTATGTACAGGGTGTCCCGTGGCAGATTTTGGATTTGAAATTTCAATATTTTCCAACGGTTGCGCGTGGGAGCGGGAAAGTGTTACCGTTTGACTTGGCGTTTGTGCGGATTGTTTACCCATGGTGCAGTAATAGACTGGCGTGTACCGCGGTTTCGCAGTTAAAGCGTATTTTAAAGCATAAATTTCTGCGCTGTAGCTCACCGGTCATTTTGATCTCACTACAATATTCGTCTATTAAGTGACGGACCGAGTGGAATTCTGATTAGGACGTGGGTCCAGAAGTTCCATGCAACACGTCCAACAGTAAAAGAGGCCACCTCCAGGTCCCAGCCAAACGTGAAGGACTGATCAAAACATAGGACGTTTTGAAAGCAACGTGCAAAACAGTCCCCGCCATTCCGAGTGTAAGAAAACGTCAAGTTTGCGGCTGCCAAAAACCATGATGCACCGTTTTTCAAGCTTGGACATTAAATTCCATCCTTTTAAGAGCCAATTGGTACATGGATTTAAAACTTAGTCGGTCAGAGAGCGGTAGGAGTTCTTTGGGAACATGTGATGACCCTTCTTAGTAAAAATCTTCCTCGGAAAATCGAATAGCCGGTTTAAAGACATTGGCATGGCCATCCAGATCACCAGATCTTCACGTCTTTGGTTTTTTTATCTATGGGGGAAACTTAAAGATAAATTTATACGATAAGGACCTAACGAATCTTTCAGAATTAAACGATAATATGACTCGAAAAGTTGACGCTATTTTTCCGTCAGTACTGCAGCGCGTCAATCAGAATGCACTGGAAAAATTCCCCGAGTGATTGCGCTGCGATGGAACACATTCCGATAAAGTACGCTTTAAAAAACAAAATCCGCATGATTCATCTTTCTTTTCATTACAAATACATTTATATTCTCAATTAAAAACATCTTTAAAATTAACTTTGAAATCCAAAATCTGCCACGGGACACCCGGTATGTGTATGCTACAAATTAGCTATGAAGCGAGAAACAGTTCATGGTAGTATGTATGTGTAACGTTTCATGTGCCTACCCCATTTGGGAATAGAGACGCGATGTATGCATGTAAAGTGTCTCTCTTCGAAGACCTTTTACATTTTAACCTTTGTCCTTCTTTCCCAGCGTCCTTTTAACCTAAAAATTAAACGAAATGGCCCCACGTGAGGATGCTCCGTTTCCTCGTAATTAAACTAATAAAATTTACTGAAGTCCACGAATTTCAGCGCATTTAGCGTAATAAAACGTGATTTATACCGGCTAAGGGTCGCCGGTGTTGACAACGAGGCGGATAAATTCCCGAGTTAGGGAAAAATTGCGGGTAGGAAGCAAAAATGTCCGGACTTGAGAAGTAATCCCAAATTAAATGGCGTTTAACTCGTTATCGTGCCGGCCGTTACCTAATGATTTGTGACCGGGTGGAGCTTTTTTTATTAAGAAAATATTCGCTGTAAAATCATTAATATTAGGTCTCCAACGGCCTTTTAGAACGGATACGCTTCAGAAATCTTCCTGAAACATGTATGAAAATGTACTTATTTTTTATCATTACGTAATGTAAAACAGTCCATAGTCTGGATAGCCAAGTTAAAAAAAAATACATGAGTGAATTCTAAAGATTCCAAGCCGCGATACCAGAAACAGGCACACATCGCTCTTAAACTCCCATTTTTGCGCAAAAACATAAAAAAAAAACATCCAGACTTTATTAAGTCGGCAATTGCCCATAGCAATGCGACGGAAGGAACCAGGAAGCTATTTGCATAACAATAGAATTGAAGAGCGCTGGGACTGCAATCTTACAAAATCGTGCTTTAGTAAAAACTCGTAGAATATCTACATAGCTATGTAACTACTAAATACCTATATGTTGTGTGCAAGTCCGCCTTATAACTTATAACACGTATCATTGTCTAATGAATGAGTTCAGATCAGAAGTAAAAAAAGTAAACGAAGTTTGTAGCTTTAGCTTGTCGCCTAAAAAATATCTTATTCTTAACCTATTTCCTCAGTAGTCTCTTACGACATTGACTGAATAAATGGAGAGACGTAAACCCAATACACAGATCCTATGTTGATAATGTTCTATTAAGTAGAGTTTAAAATTCGCGCGGCGTAGCCGTTTTCGTATCGGCTGATATCGAGTAAAGTGGAGTATTACCAAAACAGTTTATTTTTATGGATGTTTTTCTTGTACAAACAGTGAACCATAATTATGGAAACGGACTTTTTTACAGACACATAATTACAACTATGTAAAATACATACAGCCATCACACCTGTATTCCCAAATAGGCAAATAGGATAGCCAAAACACACGTAACGTTACAAATGTTACAATACAAAAAACATGACTATTTTAGGTTTAACCATAGTTGACATTGTTGGATGAGGTATCATAGTTAAAGGTTGCTAACTAGTCACTCAAAGCATATTGAATCCCATTTTCCGTTGTCGCCTTTTGACACATCCACGGAAGAAATAGAGACACGTTCTTCTATACCAGACACCTTACAAAACAAAAAAGAAAAATATCTATATTTATATTCTGTACGCGGCAGCAGCATCGTATTTACAAAAAGCCATCAAACCGTATTCTTATAATTGTAATATAAGCGACTCGAATTCGCCACAGCTGTTTAGAACATACAATGTCGTTTTACGTTACACGTTAATAATGCGTCATTATTCCCTCATTGTAATTTCACACCAGAAAATGGTGAATTTATTTGAACCCCTGTGGAACCAGCAACAGGACAGCGACCTGCGAACTGACGAGCAGTTTTGTCTGTCCATTGCTTAGTCGGGTGTAAATCTAAAGTCAGTTTTACGCCTGTTAGTTTCACTTACGGAAGTAGGGACGCAGCTATCTGCTAAAAACAGAGATGAGTATTGATATATCGTTCTCACCTATAGCTACAAAACGATTAGATTCACATACATACAGTATCCATACAATCACGCCTGTTTTTCCTTATGGTGATATAGACAGAACCATAACAATTACTATTTCACGCTTCGCATTTATGTACGGAACACTAAAATTGATACTGAAACAAAATCCTTAATAATGTAGGCCACTTTTTACCGAAATGTCGGATTAAACAGGCTGTTCTTAGCTTTATCGACCTGACAACCCTAGTTATGTTATAAAGTATTTCTTACTACACGCAATGTAGTAAAAACTCACTACCCGCGTGGCGGTCGCACCTAGTTCTCCCCACGCCGTGGTAGCGGTCGTCGGCTAAGCCTACTATTGTGACAAAGTCTTTGTCGGCGACGTAAGACGACATATGGCGTTCACGCGACAAAGCATTATTGGTGCGTCGGATTAAATAGGCGACAAAACGATTAAATTTGACGGGATAATCGGGCCGACTGTCGCTTTAGGCGTGCTGAGGGATTTTGTCCAAATGTTTGTGTGGAAAGGGTTGTCAAACTATCTACCTAGTTTCCACTATCAACCCAACTGTTTTACAGTTAGGACAAAAAATATTATTCACTACACGTGTCATGATCACTATAGCAATGTTGTGAACATAATCATTATTATAGTGCATGCATACTGTACCTAGTAACTACTTGCCTTCATACTAAGGCCCATACTACTGCACCATACATCCTCCCATATACTACAACGTCTCATGCTGGAAGGAGGCCCATGTCCAACAGTGGGACGTTACCTAGGCTGGAATATTTTCACTGAACTAGGAACCTAGGAGTTAACTGAATTTGTTTTTTACTATTTTCAAGTATTTATCCATAATACTCATAACTTGCAGTCAATATTAACAAAGAGGAGCGACGTGGAACATCTGAGTTTTCTCTTTAGGTCATAGAAGGAACCAGGTGTCTAAGTATGTACAAGATTATCTCAAGGAAATTGGTTTTCCCTACCCTTTGCCCCAGACTTTTTTTTCGCATCTCGACCTGTCAAAAATGTCATAAAAAAGGGAAATTCAGATTCTTATCCTAAATAGGAAATTCAATGTCTCCGAAGAAAAATGGAATAACTCGAAAACTGTCGTATGACATTATGGACGAAAAGTAAGTATGTATGTATAAGGTTTTACGCAACTTATTTTACTTTTATTAACTACAGTAACTTATGTTTCCTGTGTAGTGTCGGGATTGAATAACACCTTCTCCATTTCTTCTATGGATGTTTTAAGAGGCGACTAAAGGAATGGGTTTATGCGATAGGCTAGCAACCTGTCACTATTATACTACCTCTTCCATCTGTTTTCAAAGTTAAAATTATGTTAAAAGTGGCTGCGAAGCGAGAAATAATCATAATCATGTTTTTGTCTATGTCACGTTTCGCGTGTTCTGTCTACCCCATTTGGGAACATAGCCGTGTTTGTATGATTGTATTTGTAACTGATATGAGGAGAATTTCGAGGATCAGCGCCACATATCGACATAAGAGCGGCTTCCATTAGCAAACTATTAACCCATTTCTTAGTTCGTAAATCCTTTAACGTCACTGATACTAAAACTAATGGAGGAAAGGAACTTTAGCGAATGGTACAGCGTTGCGTATCTTTATGTACTTTGTAATGTATGTAAGTAAGTACCTACTTATATGATATACGATGAGAAAAATAGGCAAAAAAGAAACAAAGGTGTATGCTGTTTTACAATATAGTCCTCGGCTTGACATCAAACTAGGCAAGATTGTGGACTTGCTAAGTTATATATACATACATACATACATACCGTCACGCCTCTTTCCCACAGGGGTAGGCAGATACCACTTTGTTCCACTTGCTACGATCCTGACATACCTCTTTTGCTTCATCCACGTTCATTAGTCTCTTCAACCATGCTCGTCGGTTTCGGGTACTCTTGACCTGACCTGTTTCTAAAACGTCCGCGATTTGGTCACGGAAAGTCCGTCTAGGTCTTCCCCTCCCAACACATCCATTCACACTTCCAGCATAGATCTGCTAAGTTATATCGCGTTACATATCGGTAAGGAACTCCTCCCGGAGACTTGCTTTTGCATGTAGCTGACTCTAGGTACCTACTACATATTAAAAAAAATTGGTCCCATTTAAGGCATACTTAATTCATGATGCCTAACCAGTATGAAAGTGAGTACGTAGTGGCAGCAAGGGGATATGAGGGGCTCTCCCACAGGTAATCTAACTAAGCATACCCCCTGAAAACCAAACGATCTCTTTTTTTACCAGTTGTGTCGGCTATCCGGGAACCCGAAAGGATTGCATACTGGTAATGGCACTATATATGTAGTAGCTAGTTCCCAGCAAAATAATTACGTACCCGTGGTGCTCAAATCAAATTATTCCACAGAAAATCATGGGTATGTCCCACTGCGCGCAATAAATAACTTAGCAATTGCACTCGAACACAATAGCCGATCTAGGGGCACAATCCAGGGGCCATACTTACATTAAAATGATTACAAATTGGAATTGGATGGGCGCGAACCACGGTACGGCCAAACAAAGACCATTCAGAGGGAATTGAGTTAAGCCGGCTACATTCAGTTAACAACAAATGTAGGTCTGGAAAGTTTACAAAGGAACCTTCATTTGTTATTGTGTAATTAAATTTTATCTAGACTTGCAGTTTGTGGTGTGTGGTGACTTTAATTTATTGATATAGTCGTGTATAGTTTCGGCCTGCGACTATTTGCTCATTGAGGAAATGGAGCGGTCATATTTTGTATGGAAACGTAGTCCCCTGATTCCTCGCTGGATATTACCCGTAGAACAATGATTTTTTACATCAACAATCTAATGATATATTAGCATGTTCCTATGTTTTCCTTTTTTTCTTTATTGAATTATTAAAAGAGATATTAACCTTCAAAACATGAAAAATTGGTAAGTTTTTCCGTTGTGTTCAAACCTCTAGAAACCAATTTTAACACAATTATATCAAAATATAAGAACATAGAAACACAGTTATGACATTTTTTAACATTTAATGAAAAAACATATTTCATCGGTTAAATTTTGGAGAAGAAATCAGGGGACTACGAAACGATGCTTTTGAATAATTTTCATAGGTGTTTTCGGTCCGAGCTGTAGTTGTTCTTATCGCACTCGACGTCGTCTGGGCAGGTCACGGCGAGACAGCAATAGATTCAGCAAATACCTATTTTTCAATTCCTTCGACCGGCATATAATATTGGCATAATTATGCGGGATTTAATCGACCTTAAATTAATCGACCGTGATCACGAGTACTAGTAGAAACGTCGATTAATTAAAATCATTTTATGCGTGATTAGGTAACGCGTAATTATAAATATGAGTGAGAATCACGAAAGTTTGAAACATTACGTAGGTAGCTATAGCCTGTAAAAACCACGTAACCCCTTCGACATCCCTACTCTCACCATTTTACGGTAGCAAACATCTCATATAAACTTTCGCGTTAGTAATAATATATTGGTAGGAATAAGATAGGATGAGGTAAATACACGGTTCTTCTTACATCCAAGACGAGAGACAGTCTAAGGCTAAGCGCGCACTACGACCTTTTGTCGCGCGACACGATTTTAAAATAGCGCTGTCCATAGTGATTTTTTCATGATAGTGCGCGCGATGACATATAAACCCTTACGTTGCATTTCTGCGACAAAATTGTCGCGCGACAAAAAGTCGTAGTGCGCGCTTAGCCTAATGAAAGCTGAACAAAGCTATTGTTAGAGTAGCAACAATATTCCATAGTCATTTCGAAACATTTGTAATATTTATCTCCCACAATAGCCTAATAAATTAAGGTTAATTAAGGTAAGAACCTCGGAATCCGAGATACCCAGCTGGAAGTTTTGTAAATATTTGCA
>BHDV01063540.1:589518-654031 GCA_005406045.1 Adoxophyes honmai
CCATTCAGAGTTTTTATTGCACCGCAGACTCGATCGCTCAAAAGTCTGTCGTCTGCGCGGCCCCTTAAGCAAATAAATATATTTTATTTCATTTTTACACAGTCGGAGTCGCAGGCAACAGCTAGGTGATAATTCGCAAAAGTTTTAAACAGCTCTAAAGCTATTTCGTGCCACGTCCAACGTTTACACTGCCCGCTACAGTTGCGACAATGGACGCTCATTATTGTTCCCGCCAGCCAGAGTTACTAGCACGGACAATACCCGTTGTTATAGCGAACAGGGAAACAATATTTATCCCACTTTATTACAACCTGGCTAAATTATGTTCCTGGAACGCGTGTGACGTGGGTGTGAACAAGGCAGAAGTATTGTGGCTCTAAATTTACTTTTGAGCTGGATTTTGCAGTTGGACCACCTTGTAAATGTCCGGGCAAGTAAAATGGAGTTGGATTGGACAGCGTAGCCTTTACATACTGGTTCACTTGAGACAAAGGTAGGCGAGAACAAGGCATCCTAAAATAAGACAACAGTAAGGAAGCTGAGGAACAGCAGTTGGTTAATGTTGTTGGAATGATAAACATTTTTTTCGAGGTATGTCGGTGGATACCAAAGCAGTATTTATTGAGTGAAAAGGACATAATTCGTCAACGCTAGAATTTAAAATGTGGCGTCAATTTTTTTTAATTAAAATTGGCGCACTTACCCGATAATACGAATAAACCTCAGTTAAATAATGATGTTTAATGATGAATGATTGTTACAATTTTTTTTTCAATAGGTGCAGCACATTAAAACGTAAATAAGGTGAGGTAAGCGGAATTCCGCATAAATACGAAAAGCATGCCTGGAGACATTCCATTTCTATCTAATAATGTGGTCTGTGGAGGACCTTACGACCTGTCAATCAAAGATAAATGTTGTTTAAGCTTTTTGTTCTTTTGTTCTGCATTGAGTTTGGACAGGATTTTTTTCTGTGAGTGGAAAAGGTTAATAAAACTAAAATCCGTACAACAAAATCGCTTTAGAATCACCAACTCCTCGAACCTACCTACGACACATATAAATTATTCACAAACAACACGCGCGCGGCAAATTCATAATTCCCAGGTAATTCCACCACCCGCGACATAATATCGCTCGCCGCATCTTGCCGTCACATATCGCTTAATTTAATCAGACCCGCCTCAATTTGAATACATTTGTATTAATTAAGAGGGAGAATTAATTAAAATCATGACACTCGATAGCTCGCCTGTGATCGGAGCGTAATGACCGGGCTCGTATGGATTCCATTTCGGATTGATTTCCGTAACTATTCGGTGACATTTTGCTTGCTTGGAGACCTGATCTGTAAATTTTAACACACCATTATCAGCTCAAATTGCATCTAATATCAAGGGCTAAAATGTGCATTGGAAATAACTTATTTGCTTTATACTTACTTCTTCAGCGACCCTATTAGCAAATTTTGGTCCCCTCCTTAAAATAAGACCTCTCCATTTCTTCCGTGGATGTCGTAAGAAGCGACTAAAGAAATGGGTTTAAGTATATTTTAGGCGGCAAGCTAGCGACCTGTTACTGTTGTACGTCTTTTATGTAGGTATGTTCATCACCTAACATGACGCTAAATTTAGTTCGATTTTACCCTAAAATTAGTAGTTAGTAGTCATGGTTTTAACTATGTAACTAAGTTACTCGCAACTCGACTAAAATACTAGCCTAGTCCGAACTAGGCTCAACTTTTTATTTGTAATGGGGGTATGTATGTATGTACATATAAAAGATCTATAAAAAATCTTGCCATCTAACTTACCAGGGACTGTACCCGGGTTGATAAGGTAGGTAAGTAAGATTTTAATGTTTCTTCTCGTAAACGTAGTTAAAATAGAGGACTTCACGTCCCTCGCACCTTTAGTAAGTAGGTAGTACCTACCTACTATTCAACCATCCGATGCGAACAAAAGCTTCGTTTTTTCAACGTCTTCTAGTCTTTGGAGCTGTAATGACAAACCTAAAAGAATTTGTCATTTCCCACGTGTAAGGTCATCGACCCTGGCTCATAACGCTCATAATGCTCATGCGCATGCTAAGCATCCTCATTCCGCAGAGCAATGGGCCGGCAATTACTTTAATCACCTCGCTCTTTTGCTGCTTTTCTGAGACCTATTCTGACGCCTTTAGTGGGTTGAATAAGGGTTCTAGTGTTGCTGCTACAGCAGTCTTGTTATAGATAGACGAACGCATTTACATACATACATCACGCCTGTATTCCCTAATGGAGAAGGTAGAGCGCACGAAACGCGACATAGACAAAGCCAAAACTATTTCACTTTTTGTGGCCACTTCAAGCATTTTTTTTTTGTTTTGAGTTGGCAGGCATTGATCAGGTCGCTAGCCTATCGTCTAAACTAAACCTTAACCTAGTCGCCTCTTACGACATCCGCGGAAGAAATGGAGAGGTGTTATTTGAAACACGACACCACACGGAAGAAAAATTAGTTGATTCAATTATGGAATACAGAGTGACGTAAGTATTCAAACGTTTTCATTTTTAAACGTGTCTCTTACCCAACCATAGCTTAAGCACTACAATAAAGTTGCAATGCAGTTGTACTGCGGTCGGTGCGCGGTTGTCAGGACTTCAAGGCAACTGCAGCTAAATTGCACATGAAGTGCCATTTTGCAGCTAGGTTGCAGTTCAAAGACGTCTGTACCGGCTCTAACACCATCGCTTTATTAGTTAAAACTAGTTAAATGTATACCTCTCCTCCATCTCTCCTCTAATTCTAATAATCCTATCTCTCAGAATACCGCCTTTCGCCCACGGCCTAACCATTGTCACTGTTGAAAGAATCTCTATTTATTCCTGCGCCGACGCAGTTTCATACAATAATAATTGTGAATGTCTAAAAAAATACTCTCGGAAACGGATTAAAAGTATTTTTATTGGTTAACAATGTCGGTTATAACAAAATAAAAATAAATAAAAAGTATTCACAATAAACATGTTTAAATAGCTACCTATTTCAGTTAGTTCACAACAATTAATTACAAATTGAATCTATTTTGGTTAATTATTATCACAATTGAATAAAATTGTATTATTAAAATAGCGTAGGGCTTAGAATAGCATTTCTTACTATCTTCTTGTGGATATATCGTAGTCTTAAGATTCTTAAGAAATAGATTAAATAAAAATAAAATAAAAAATAGATTAAGGTTTATTACACGCGACAGACTAGCAACCTGTCACTATTATACCTTTTTTATCTAACTTACACCTAATAATGAACTTAAAAGTGTCTTCGAAACGTGTCGTGAGAACAACCCCGTTTGGGAATACAGGCGTGTTGTTTTTATGTAACATTTCTACACTATACCTAAGAACATTGATAAAAAAAGTAGACATAGGTACCACATTTGCACTGAGCTCGCACAGGACACTGAATGGTTTCCTTTTGTGCTCCTGAGTTGGTCATAGCACCTACTTGACGACTACTAGTATGTTTTACTCTTAAAACATGGGTCATTTCTCGCGATTTTACAACTTAGAAATTATAGGCTACTGAATACGTTAACTCTTTTCCTTAAGTTGATAATGGTACTGGCTTGTTATAAAGATAGTAATTTCGTTTTATGATGTTTCAGCTGCTACTTCTTTTACGTTTAACAGATGCAACACTGTGTGACGAAAAAAAACACGGTTCTGTAACGACTAACTAAACTCTTGAATAAGGTATATTAGTTAAAAGTACTTAAATACTTTGTACTAAAGGACTCATAAAAGCTGTGTAAAAAATGCTAAGTATGAATCTCCTTTTAAGTTCTTTCAGGAGCTTTAGGGTCGATTTAACTGACATACATACATACCGCTATGCCTCTTTCCCACAGGGCTAGGCAGAGACCCCTTTGTGTTAATTTATTTTGCTTCATCCACATTCTATTTCTTTGTACATGATCGCGATCGTCGGTTTCGGGTACTTTTGACCTGACCTGTTTTTAAAACTCACCGATTTGGTCACGGAACGTCCGTCTAGGACCTAGACCTAGACTCTCGGTTTTCCCCTCCCAACACACCCATCCACATTCCCCGTATTCATGTTTAGTTAATCTAAACTTCTTTCATCCATCTTTTCTATGTGACTAAACCAGGTAACCGTACTTTTTTCTATCCTAATCACTATTACTACTTTCACCCCAGCACGTTCCCCAACCATTTAAATGAGAACAAAAATGTAGTCTTCGAATATTTAATTTGAATGCTTCTGGTAAAAAAAAATTACTCGCGAGTAAGGAGAGACTTATTGTTCCAAGAGTAAAATTCTTGTTTGCTTGAATACAACTTAAGAACTTAATAGACTCCTCTTCCTCCACGATCAACGTTGACAGTTTTCCATTAGTTCCAAAAATAGAAGACAGCTCTTATTAATATCCACGCAAAATTTGGCCTGCAAGCGATTCTTGCGATCGGGATTTCACATCACGTAATATCGACCGACCTACAAGATATCCCCCTCCGTTATCCTTGGCTGGCGCAAGATAATTTTCGGCATAAAGAGATTTTCGTCTGTATCGCGTTGTGTTGCATAATTACGTTTTGTTTACAAATTCGATATTGAGAACGTAGGGCGGCGCGCCGCATGAAAGGATTTTATGAAGTTCCGGGTATCGTGTTTTTGTTTTGGGAAACAAAGGCCTCGATTATGTGTACATACGTAAATAGACGTCGCATCTTATTTCACAAATGGAGAAACGTAACCACAGAATAGATGATTGTACTTACGTTACGTAGTCACAAAGTGTGACGAATGCTTTACATCACGACTGTATTTCCCAAATGGGGTAGGAGGAGGGATGCACTTCTAGCATATCGTTGTTTAAGCTAAGGGACAATAATGACAGGTTTCTAGCCTGCCGCCTAAATACCTTAACCTACTTCCTTAATCGTCTTGCGGTGGTGGATTCTAAATACCTACTTTCCGTTTCTTCTGTGGATGTCATATGACGTATGAAAGATAATTAGGTATATCAAAAACTCGCGTTTGTTGGGTCATAGAATCAGTGCCGTTGGATAGAATTATTTGTTTAGAAATAAACAATACAACAATCCTGACTTATCAGTAATTGGTATCATGTAGATGAAGGATATATTGGGCAAAAATCATTTGTGTCAAATGTTACTTAATAGTTCTTAATATTATCTATATATATAAAAGGAGAAACTGACTAACTGACATATCAACGCACAGCCTAAACGGCTAAACGTAGGGACTTGAAATTTGGAAGGGACGTAGCTTGGGTACCGTAGAGGTGCACTAAGAAGGGAATTCCCGAAATTCCCACGGGAACGGGAATTAGTGGGAAAATCCCGTTGTATGAAAAATCTAGACCGCTTAAGTTAGACGCCTGAAATTGAACATGCAGGTACCTTAGTAAACTTAAAGCTTATTTGCAACGGGATATTGCAAAATTCCCACGAGAACGGGAGTTAGCGGAAAAATCCCGTTGTATGAAAAAATTTAAACCGATTAAGCTAAACGCTTGAAATTTAAAGTCCAGGTACCTTAGTAAACTTTAAGCTTAGTAGCACCGGGATATTGCGAAATTACCACGGGAACGCGAGTTAGCGGGAAAATCCCGTTGTATTAAAAATCTAAACCGCTTAAGTTAGACGCTTGAAATTTTGCATGCAGGTACCCTAGTTATGTCTATAAAGACACTAGCCCGCGACTTCGTCCGCGGTTATTATAAAAATCTTTCATAATAACGTTATACCCCCGTTTTACTTCAGGGGGTGAACAGGGGGGGAGAGGGTTCAGGGGGGGGGCTTTCTTAGTGCCTACTTTATAAAAGGTGCCGTGTGCAAGATTACAAGTTTGTAACTCTAATACTTTAGGCCCTGCGTTGATTTTATCAGTCAGTTAGCTTCTCCTTTTATTTATGGTTAGATAGATTCAAACAAATCGTCAATTACGTCATTACTCAAAACGCTTATGATTTTAATCAAAATAAATTAAATTCTGTTTCCATTACTTAATACGAAAAGGTAGCGGTTTAAATTTAATCTACCAACAATACCGCAGAGTTCAGGTGATTAAAGTTTTTCCCGATTAAAATGTAACTGCGGGTCGTCGGGATTACATTCAATTTCAAATCTCCCGAAACGCTCTTTGTTTAATTTCCCCGTTTTCGGGGTATTTCAACCCTGACGCGATTCTCGATGTAATGGCTTTTGTTCAGTGTTTGGTTGTTGGAATTAATTACAATTATGGTTTCGCAACTGAGATTAATATATATTTTTTGGGCTAGTACATAATAAAACCATGATTGGGACGTACTTTCGTCACGTCGTTTTTTCCGAAAGAATTCTGCGTAATGCGAGAAAAAAAATACTTGTCTTTTGGAATGCAAACAGATCCATTCCATAATTATGCTTCATATTTCCTACTCTAAGATTATGTATACAAAATTTAACTGTAACTGTAACAATTTGTTTACTTTGTTATGAATTAATCGGTTAGTTAGATATTAGTTAATCTTCATTGTAGTATTGTATTTCCAAACTGCTGGCTAGACTAAAAAGACGTGGGAAAAGCACCATACAGCCTAGGAATTTACATAAATAATGTTGAAACAATTTCTATAATATTTTTCAAATAAATTTTTGAAACTTCTCAACTCATGACACATACCTAATCATGATTTTGTCTATGTCACGTTTCATGTGGCCTGCCTGCCCCATTTTGAGCATAGGCGTGATTGAATGTTATCAACCCAAAAATACAAGCTCCGCAGTACGAAGTAGCAGGAAAATACTATGAAGAAAACCCACGTTCAAAGGCGTTTTTCAATATCACACATTACTAGGTCACGTCATGCTTACCAGCGAAATTATATTCATGGCGGCTTATTTGAGCCCCGGAGGTGGGAGATGGAGTGGCGGCTTACGCCTTTGACGAGGGCGCGGGGCAATTTGTATGGGAATTTTTCATCCACATATTCTGTGTAGCGTTTTTGAGGAGCTAGTTTTACTTAGTAGGGAACGACGAGCGGGTGGACGAGTTTTCTTGGCCTGAAAATGTAATTATGTGCGTACTTGCATCATCCCTGTATTCCTAAATAGAATAGGTAAAGTGTAATGCTACTTTCCAAAGCCAAAACCAATGACTATTTCACGTTTCGCAGCAACTTTTAGCGTATTTTAGGTTTAGTCGTAGATAAAAGAGTAATTAAACACAGGTAACTAGCCTATCGGCTAAAGCAAACTTAAACCTCTTTTAGTCGCCTCTTATGACATCCAAGAAAATGAAGAGGTGTTGTTTTGTACCTACACACGTATACTTACAAAAAACTATCCTTCATTAGGAAACAGCGGTCCTTCGTTAACCTTTTCTGTTGAGACCCTTTCTTAAGGCGCACTACAGGACTGATCCCTTAATTTCGGCGAACAATCTGTTGAGATTCCGGGTCAAGTCTGCGGTCTACGATAAGGTCGATAAGAATATTGCTTGGATTGCTGGGCTCACTCTCAAAGATACTGGCTACTAAGAAATTTGGTGTTCGAAATATTTTTTGTTTTTAACCGACTTCAAAAAAAGGAGGTTCTCAATTCGACCTAATTTTTTTTTTCTTTTTTTTTTGTGTGTATGTTACTCGATATCTCGGAGACCCGTGGACCGATTTTCAAAATTTTTTTTTTAATCGATAGGGTATAAATCGAAATTGGTCCCATTGGCACGAAACCAGGATCTGATGATGGAATCTAGGAGAAATCGAGGGAACTCTTCAAATTTTATATGGAGATGTACGGCGTTTTCGGTAATTTGTTGATGAAATCAAGATTTTACATTCAGTAAACAGAATACTTTCAAAATATTGCTAATTTGAAGTCGATTTTTTTTTGTTTAAAATTATTAAGAATAAAAATAGGACTTTGAGGCTAGTTTTTTTGAAGCGCGTTGTGCTAGTTGGTCGTTATAAACATAATTGTATAGTTGGTATTAGTATTTAAATTAATTATTGATTAAAGTTGATCATTTTCACAAATTTCAGCACATGAACTTGATCAAACCATTCTAGTGAATGTAATTCACAAATTAAGAAATATTTGCATTTATGATCCTGGTATCCATCTTCTGCATAGTACATAGTTTTGCTGATGTGCTTACAAAAAGCTTACATCCTTAAGCGTTAATTTAATGCAGTTAATGTTAATATATCTCTTAAGGTTAATATAGCCTAGTTACATATCACTTACGTGTCTGTTTGCAAACAAATAATAAACTACATGAGATATTCTTATAGGTGTTTATTTAGCTCATCTTCGCCGAACATTGCAGTTCTGGTTTTAGGTTAATGAAGCGACAAGAGATGGCGACAGCGGCCAACCGACAGCCAAAAAAAGGAAGTCTGCTAAGTAGTATTGCAAAACAAGCAAGAAATAGAACCAAAGAACAATACAACGGAATCCCACTCTTAATGAGACATTCTCTGTGATCGTAACAGGTTTTTAGGAAAATGAGAGAGATTGGCATCACACGGCTTATGGTTTTCCCGGCATTTTGTCGTCAGATTGGCTGATGGTTCGATCATTGAATTCATTTTAAAAACAAACTCTTCCTGAGAAAAACAAAATGTAATTACAAAAAAGACGATCGGATCATAAACAAATCTTGAGTTTGAAAGGTTCAAATTCAAAACAGATTTTCAAGGGAGGATTTCGCCGATAACCCTTCATTTAATCTTGGGATGTTCCGAGCCCGTGCAGGCGGTATTAACTGAGCGTTTATTATGCAAAGATGAAGGGCGCAACCGGTGCAGGGCTGACAACCTGAAGAAGCAGAGCTCATCGATTTTGAGACGTCTCTGTTGTTGTTTGTGAAGTCAGCAGTAGATTATTCAATTTGGGGTTAGATGAACGGTGATGGTGCGAAATTGATAAAATGGAATTTACTTGTGTTGAATTATTTATACTTTATATTATGTTTTTAGAACACAGTTCCCGTCAATAACTACTTATGTAGTCCATAAAAAAATACGGAAAATTTTACCAACATTGAGTACGTCTACGAATAAATATCTATCAAATAACAAAGACTGCATTTTTCCCTGGCTTTCATAGAACATTTCAGCCACCCCTCCTAAACACACTCTTGTTTTAATAAATTATTTTCTTATTTAATTGTACTTTTCTCACATTAACCTGTACAGAATGCAATCTCAAAATACCTTAGGCTATTACGAAGTCGAGCACTTCAAAATTTATTCGATTACAGTGTTTCATTTAGCAAGCTGTTAGTTTCTCGAAAATAAAATGCTTCCCAATATTTTTGCATAACGTATTACGTTAACCAGAAGTGTCAGCCCTGTCAGAGGGTCGTGTGAAGTAAATGAAGTGTCGCCTTGTTGGCGGGTAAACACGCGACGGACGGACAGAGACAGGGGCCTTCTGCGGTCTGCGTCAACCTGACATAAGCCGTCAACCTACGGTCAACCGTGGGCATTGTAACGGTTAAGCCTGTATTACCGACACTGCATTTTTACCGTGTCTATCACATAAACATCTCGCTAACATTCGCAATTGGGGTAGGCAGTGCATATGAAACGTAACATCGTTATAGCCGTGACTATTACATGTTTCGTAGCGACTTTTAGTGTAATTTTGGGTTTGAAGAGGTCGTCGCCTAAACTATACACCTATTTTTAAACCTATTATTTCCTTACTCAACTCTTACGTCATCCAAGAATAAAATAGAGAGGTGTTAAACCCGACACCAAACAGAAACCTCACTGTTCATCATAATAAGCGCAAATTAAGTCCCAGCCTACCTGTTGAGTTGATATGAGAAGCTGCGATAGGAAAACAAGAAACTTTGTGCATTGTTTGATGAAAAGATCGTAACTTCAGTTTTGCTTTCATACTTAAAAAATATAACAAATTATTTAGGATTATAGTAATGATTTAAGTAGGTACTTAAAAATAAAGCCAGGGTTGGCTTTGTGAGAATTTTCCATACCTACCTACATAAATTTCCAAGAAGATGCGCCTTAAAGCTCGGTTTTACAAACGTGTACCTATTTTACTGCACTACGACTTGTTTGTACTTATAATTTGACGTACTACGACAGGTACTACGACACTACAAATGATTAAATCTGAATGAAGAAGCAGGCTCAATTTTAATTTACCGAGCGAACGTCGGTAAAAGAAATCTAAAAATCTATTTTGATTTCCCCGTAGCCCGGTGAAAATCGAAATTAAAACTTCCCCTCTTTGCGATTCTATGCGTGTGTCATCAAAATCATGCAAATATCGCCCAGCGCCAGTAATGACGGAAAAATAAATTGATTAAAAGTGATTGATTCGCTACCTGACGGGCGATGATTGATCGTCTGTTGCGATTTAATTCAAACTCATTAATAATCGAGCTTGATGACTCCGCAACTGAGATGTTTACGGAGCACCGGTCGCATTAGGCGATGAGTTTTGCGTTGTAAATCGAAAAATAAACTTGTAGGCGTACTTAATTGAATAGCTAGGGGAATTAAAGGGGCGGGCATATCACGCGGTTAATTACTTCTTACGTACACACGTTTAATCACAGAAATTTAACCACACCACTGATGGAGTGAAGGCACTCGTGTTGTTCAATCTTCGTGAAAAGCTCAAGCTCCATATAGCAATTAAATATATTTGTATTAGCAATTAAATTTGGAAATAACCTTAAAACAAGACTGAAATGAGAATGCTACCTATTATTTTCTGTAGGACTGTACCTAAACGATATTGCGAGTGATTTATTAATGCAACAGCGTACATTGTATAATAAATGCGCACATAATGTTCCTTTTCACTCAAATAATAGCCGTTCCTTCAAGAAACTGTGCGTTAATTGCATCATTTCTCCCGCAGAGGGCGCCATCAATCTGTTTCCGAATTTTGCCGAATTTCCCCGATTTCCCGGCAAAATTGCGAGTCTGCGGCGCTTCCTCCCGCCTTATTGTTTTATCCACTCGGTTCGTTTAACTTTATGATTTATTTCGCTTACTCTGACCAGAATAATTTGCTTTCCATCCGACTTCATCGTTATATTTCATCATAATTTTTATGGCTTCACATTTTTGTTCACAATGGAGGAATTTTTTCGTAGTTGCTATGCAGTGCTCTCCCTGTTGTAGGTAAAGTAAAACTGAACTTTTTACGATTTCCGACGCTGCGCTCCTTGTCGAGTTTAGTTTGTTAGTTACGTTAGAGAATAACACTAAGTACAGGCGTTTGTTATCATACATACATACATACATATTCTCACGCCTGTATTCCCAAGAGGGGTAGGCAGAGCACATGAATTCAAAAATCCAGTGCCACGTTTAGCAATTTCAGGGTAACCAGTTGTTATCATGGTTGATGTGAACTTTTAATTTCATGTTCAATACTTTTAATTGTCCGCCCGTGCCAATGCCGCGTTCTAGAAAGTCTAACCAACCATGGTGTTTGATTTTTGGTAGTCAATATGTAAATGGATTTAACATTCAATCCTTAAGCGACAATTACACTAACTCAGTCACCTATTGCGAACATCGATCGCCGTCTTTACACTACACTGTCCACCAACTAAGATCGCCGAAAGTGTTACACTTCTACGGTAACCGCATGTAGCATGCATCATACAACTCGATTGTCTCTTTATTTTCCATACAATCGTTCATCATCCCGTCACCTAAGTACACATCCTGGTCATTAAACATCCCGTATTAATCCAAAGACCTGTGTAATGGGAAATCGGGAAAGCCCCTGGGACACGGTGGGAGATACACATCTTTTAAGTCTCTTGCGGCGGGGACCATCTGCAATGTTTGTTTACTGACAGATAAGTTGCTTCTGTAGAACTTCTGTAGCAGTTTATTTACTCTTAAATGTATAGCAATAAGCTACAAGGCTACAACATACATACAATCACGCTTATATTCCCAAAAAGGGGTAGGCAGAGCACAAGAAACATGACGTTGATAAAACCAGGTTAAACTTAGGCCATTTTTTTTAGTATGAAAACAGATGAAATAAGTTTGTTAGTGACAGGTTTCTAGCGTGACGCCTAAAGTATACATACATACATACATACATATTCTCACGCCTGTATTCCCATGAGGGGTAGGCAGAGCACATGGATTCAAAAATCCAGTGCCACGTCTAGCAAATTCAGGGTAACCAGATGGTTAAACGTGATATTGCGGTGACAGGTTGCTAGCCCATCGCCCACAATACACTAACCCTTTCCCATAGTCGCCTCTTACGACATCCACGGAAGAAATGGAGAGGTGTTATTCAACTGACACCACACGGGGTACTGGTCAGTTAACTAAAGCTGGCACGTAAAACAGACGTACGCATTGCGTTTGTGTATCTAGTATCTGTGAATTAGCACGCGGCGTGACATTGCACAGCATACGTATCATAAAAAGTCTGCCCGATTTGATCAAAATTATTACATTTAAACATACTGTTTAGCGAAATTGCACAAATGTGCGTACTGTGAACGTGCCAGCTTTAGTTAACTGACCTATACTAGCGGTACCCTGCTATTCCGTCTGTTTTACCACTGACGATGCACACATAGAAATGAGTGACGCGGACTGCTTTTTTGATAATGTCGGTCAAGAGCGAGTCGGACTCGCGCTCGCAGAGTTCCGCACCGAAAACTGCAAATTAACCTAAATTGTAAATTAGGAGTACCCGAAACCGTCGAGCGTGTATGACGAGAGTGATGAATGTGAGTGAAGCGGGAGAAGTATGTCAGAATAGATGCGGATGGCGCTCTGTTGTCTCTGCCTACCCCGCAGGGAATGAGGCGTGACGGTTATGTTATGTTATGTTATGTAAATTAACCTAAGAGCTTTGAATGAAGTTCGCCGTGTGGTGTCGGGTTTAGAAAAGACCTATATCCAAGTCTTACGTGGATGTCGTAAGAGGCGACTAAAGAAACAGGTTAAGGTATATTTTAGGCGACTGGCTAGCAACTTGTCACTATTATGCCCGCCAACTTGAAACCTAAAATGCTAGAAGTGGCCACGAAACGCGAAATAATGTTTGTCTGCGTGCCGTTTTGTGTGCTCTGCCTGCCCCATTTGGGAATACAGGCTTGATATACCTACGTATGTATGTATGTATGTTTTAATCTCTATAATAGTATAGTTTACGTCAATAGTGAGTACGGTCACTAAAGGCGTGGTAATGAAGGAGTAGACTCGCTAAATGCAACGCAAGGGCCATATCGCTTTGCAGGATCATATATATAATGCGATGTGTTTCAAAATTAGAACTCCAGGCACTGTCTTTTACATAGTGTACTACCCCATCTCACTCACAACGACTCAAAACGACGTATCTCCCCTAGAATTTCAACGCAACATTGCCTTTTTAAGTTCCAAGGTAGCTAAGTTAAACAAATTCGGTTGTCACCTGGCACGACGCGGAATTTTTCATTTACACCCCTAGAGGCAAAAAAATGTCTATGGCGTCTACTTTTTCTCCGCTCGCAATTTAATTTTAATTAGAAGAAAATGTGGCGAAGTACTTCCGGCGTGAAAATGAAATCGCAACGTTTTTGCATAAGTAGGTACTCCGGTTTTGTGAGAAACGCATCAAAAAACTACTTACGATATCATTGGACAATTTAAACCAATCACCTAGTCCCAAATTAGGCAATTTAATGTCTGTGCTATAAGTACTAGACAACGGATAAACTTACTTACTGTTAGATATGTACTTAGATAAACATCCAAGACGAAAGAGTAAACGTTCGTATTTATTTCACGTTGAATGCGACATAGTTCCATGGTGGCAAGTTCTAAGCCTATTCATATGTATGTACGTGTGAATTCACGGTTTTGACCACGTAGCTTTTCGTTTAGGTACTCTGACTACCTCATTTGGAAATACAGATGTGATGTATTTATGTGTGTATGAAAACTGAAACTAACCAACAAGTGAAGACGTCAAAATCCGTACCAATATATAAATGTGAAAGTGTGTTTGTTTGTTTGTTTGTCCGTCTTTCACGGCTAAACGGAGCGATGGATTGACGTGATTTTTTAGGTAGAGATAGTTTAGCGCATGGAGAGTGACATAGGCTACATTTTGTCTCTTCAAAACCACCCATTTCCCTAAAGTGAGGAGTGGAAGTTTTCAATGTAGAAAGCTTTAAAATTGGTATGTGTGTTACTGTGTTATCTCTTCTGTGATACCCCGAGTTTAACGTGAGCGGAGCCGCGGGCAAAAGATAGTAAACCAATAAAATAGGATTGTTTTGCTTTAATTCGTAATTACTGCACTTTCCCCCGTCAAAAGAGTTCTTCTAAATCTCATTACACTACCCTAAACCGCAAACTGCAATCAAACAAAGCATTCTCGTCTTATCGCGACATGCCCTATCTGCTCACAAAGCCAGCCATCAGTAATTACTCCCCCCATTGAAACTCTACTGACGTGCAAAAGTAATGGGTCACTCTCTGAGGAGATCCTCGTACAATATTACCACATGTTTTTGCTCGTCAGTCGAGTACTTCTGATGACTAGAAGGTAATATAGGGTAAGTTCTGATCGTGATTGGGAATGTGCGATGTCAGGAGTGAGATTAAGTTTAGTGACACATCGTAATTCATAACTGCGACCACTGCAATGTGTGGCCAAATGGGATAAAAGAATATGCAAGGCTTAGCGCCTTAGACAAAGCTTTTAGCCCAAATGTTTCACATATTTTTTTACTTTGAATTAAATATTTAAGGTAGGTTCTACCTCTAAGTAAATTCAACATTCAATTTTGAAATGGGAATAGGAAAATTTAATATTTCTATAGCCGTGAGTGTAATAGGTAGGTGCTCTTGTTGCTGATACGACACTTTTAGTTTTACCGGGGTCCCAAAGTATCTATTTAATTCTCAATAAGCACAAATTTAAAAAAAAGCAATAATTTTTTAGGGTTCCCCATACATGGAACTGAAACTCAAATTTTTTTTTTCATCAAACCCATACGTGTGAGGTCTCTATGAATAGCTCTTCAAAAATGATATTGAGGTTTCTAACATCATACTTTTCTAAAGTGAATAGTTTGCGCGACAGACGCTTCCAAAGTTGAAAAAGTTGTGTCCCCCCCTCTTACTTATAAAATAAAAGAGTGATAAATCTAAAAAAATATATATGACGAGCTGTTACCCGCGACTTCGTCTGCGCAGAATAAGTATTTCGGATTGCGTGGCGTAGAATATATGGCATTAAAATTATCACACAAATAATTTTTGAATCGCATTTGACAAATATAACAGCTTTTTTAACAAATCGCTAGCACCTTGAAAATTCGCAAAACAAACACAACCGTCAACGACGTCTGCCCTCACGCGTCTGCCCGCGTTCGGGTCGCGCACTCAGCGACGCGTGACGTATCTGTCCCGCGCATGCGCGCCGCGCACCACGCTTGCCCGCGCATGCGCGCCACTTCAACGGTTTTGACAGCGGACGCCAAAGCTCGCAAATTTTACCCGACTTACTTGAGAATTATCGTCGTATATTGGATAATTCACAGAATATCATTACAATTTGTAGCCTATGTGTTATTCTGATGTATAAGCTACATTATTGTAAAGTGTCATTAAATCCATTCAGTAGTTTTTGCGTGAAGGAGTAACAAACATCCATCCATACTCACAAACTTTCACGTTTATAATATTAGTAAGATGTACATTACCATAAAAACTATCAACGAAAATTGGTTTGACCAAAATGTACCAAGTAGTTTTTTTTTAATAAATAACAAAATTTATCATTAGTTCGAAAATCTGTCACTAGATGGCGTTGTGATCGGTTTGTACGGAACTCTCAGTGCGTGAGTCCGACTCGCACTTGGCCTGTTTTTACTTATCTTACCCGTACCATTGCTTCCATGGATGTAAAAAGTGACTAAGTATATAGATAAAGGTATGCTGTAAACGACAAACAGCAAGTTTACAATCTTTTCTTAAAGTGGCTGCGAAACGTGAAGTAATCACGGTTAGGTTTATGTAACATTTCGTGTGATCTGCCTACTCAATGATATTTATTTTAAGTATGTTTTAATTTATATAAAAGACTCACAAATTGATTTTTTATGTAACTAGAACTGGGTATTGTATTAATTACCTATGTATGTTTATCCCTAGAAAAATCGTACTAAAATGGCCGTACATGGCCGTTTGCATTTCATAGAGAATTTTCTGTAGAATGACTTGAAGTTAACAGACTTATTTTACAAAGTTAATTAATCTGATACATCAATCTCACTTACCCCTCAAACCCTGCCGCGTAACAAAATAATTCGACCTCGTTGTTGCTTTATTACAACAGGATAACTACGTACCTCATACCTATATTCATTTCTATTTAAAGCGCAAACAAACTCGCAATTTTCCTCCACTTTTCCGTAATTAAATTTGTTGGAAACATTGTTAGAATTAACGTTAATTTGCTAAAGCACTTCCGTGCCATATCCTCCCCCGCGTATGTAACCCGTAACACAAATAAACGCTTAATGGCCGCACCAACCGCTAATTTACCCTCTTTAATTAATCGAAAGCAAACACTGCCCCTGTGCTTTTTATACGCCATTAAAGACCCATGCGAGCCCATTTTTGCTAAACGATAAAAAATGCAGTGACAGGTCCCAAAGCTACCGGTAAAATTTAGATAAGCAAGCCGATATTAATAATGCTCGAAATAGCTGCAGGGCGATAAAAAATAGCCATTAGGGACACGAAAAAACGAACGTGCAGATAATGAAGCATTGAAAAAAAATGCAAAAAGTTCCGCAGTCGGTAGGATTCGAACCTACGCTCCCAGAGGGAATCTGATTTCTAGTCAGACGCCTTAACCGCTCGGCCACGACTGCCATGTCAAATGTGTTGAAATTTTCATTCACTTTTCTAAAGCTAAAAATAGCAATATTAAAGTTTATTTTTTAACCGACTTCAAAAAAAGGAGGTTCTCAGTTCGATTGTATGTATGTATGTATGTATGTATGTATGTATGTATGTATGTCCGCGATTATCTCGCGTTTGGCTAAAGCTATTTGGATGCGGTTTTCAGAAAAGTATTTCTTACATTCAGGAGAAGGTTTTAGTACCCTAACCGACTAAAAAAAAGGAGGTTCTGAGTTTGAACCATAAGTATGTATGTATGAAGGTTTTTTTTTACTATTAGTTCACTAAAAAAGCTTAAAGTAAATTCCTATTCCAACTAAAAGAACTTAAATCACTAAAAAGTATGAAATAAAAAATTAAAAACAAAAAAATCAAATTAAAAACATAACAAAACAAAAAACTAAAATTCTTAAGTACTTAAACTATATTTTTTTATGAAAAAAAGGAACCGCCTTCAAAAAACCAACTGAAAAGATAAAAATAATTTTTATTATGAACACTCTAGTTTCTGAAGTCGGTGCCAAACCAATTTTCATGACAATAAACCAATAATACAGTACATGATAATAAACCAGCGTTCTTCTTTGTCATGAAAATTGGTTTGGCACCGACTTCAGAAACTAGAGTGTTCATAATAAAAATTATTTTTATCTTTTCAGTTGGTTTTTTGAAGGCGGTTCCTTTTTTTCATAAAAAAATATAGTTTAAGTACTTAAGAATTTTAGTTTTTTGTTTTGTTATGTTTTTAATTTGATTTTTTTGTTTTTAATTTTTTTTACGATATCAGAACTTTAACTTGATCAGCTGATAACAAATCAGATCAATAATTTTGTTCTTCAAACGAAATTTAATTAATTTATAATAAGTACTCTGTCAGTGTAGGTAGGTAAACTTGTCGTAATTAATGATAGGTTAGGTTAACCTTTACAAAGCATCTATAAATCAATGTAGGCAGCAATTTAAAACGCTGAGTATTCATAGTGAAAAATAACGGAATTACTCACGTTGTTTACACCGAGATTAGCTCGACATGTTTCGGGCCAATCCGTGACCCATCATGTGCGCGTATGTGGGCTGCCGTGGCGCGTAGCTCCAGATGATGGGTCACGGATTGACCCGAAACATGTCGAGCTAATCTCGGTGTAAACAACGTGAGTAATTCCGTTATTTTTCACTATGAGTGAGTTTCACGGTAGTTTTATATTTAAAATCGCTGAGTATTTAAAATCAACGTAGCTGTTTGTGTTTGTTATTTAATTAGGTAGGTGTATTAACTTGAATACGACTACGTAACGTACTTATCTTCAAGTTTATGAAACGTACCTATGTAGGTAAGTACATACTTATTGCTACCCACAGCTTAGCTAGTCCGTACCTACCCATTTATTATGCCCACCATTTGATTGACGATGGCTCCGGGACGTGGGCAGAGTTCTAAAACTTGATCAACGTGGTCAAATTTGATCGTCAATGGCGAATCGTCACTCCAGAGTTTGAACCCACGTCCGCGCACGATGTTTTCCGTGGCTGTCATGAAACCAGGCGGCGCGTCGCGCCAAACTGACCGTCAATGCGGGATCGTCACTCCAAAGGCGTCAGTTCGTTCGTCAGTGTTGCCAATTTAGCAACGCTAAATTTGGAATAAGTATTTATTTGTTGTTGCATATTTTTTGGCATAGAATCATTAGGTAAATATTTAACCATGAATTTGCTTTAAATGACGTTTAATTAGAAACGTCAATAAAAACAAAGTTTAGCATAAACACATTTTGTCATTTTCATGTTTCTCTTTTTATTAGGCAGTCTTTGTCTTGCATTTGTTTAATTTTTTATTTTATTTCATACCTAGTCGTAAAAAATAGTGCTTGCATTGTTATATGAGTAAGTCAAAAAACGCTCGTGGTGTCTTCCTACACCAATCGCATTCTTTGACTCCTCTTATAAAATTATTGCATTAGTACTATAAAATTAAATGATGTTCTGTTTAATTTGACATTAAAAAATGTTTGCATATTTTCTAGCATTATTTTACAACAATTAAAATAATTTTGGCATAATTTTAGCATTGCGTTGGCAACGCTGTTGAGAACTGAAGAGGCTGACGCCAGTCAATGGGCAAATCTAGTTGTCCTAAAACCATTCGGAGCGACGCCGAAAGTTTAAGGACTTTGGCCACGTCCCGGAGCCATCGTCAATGCCCACCATTAGGTACTTTTGCCACTTGGTAGGTTTGGTAAAAAGTACAGACCTACTTGCTGCACTATAAATACTAAGTATTATATTTGCTGATCTTCAATTGCACAGACGCAGCAGGAAGAAAATCCAAGGAATATGTGGCCTTTATAACTTATTAGATACCTATAAGTTACCTACTTTTGCTTGTTTTATACAATGCTTAAAGTTAAAGAGTTTCTTTTACTTACATACTGTCTATCTTAGTTTGTACCAAAATCAGTAAAGAAACTCGCATGTGGGATCTCCAGCCCTTCTCATAATGAGATGAGACCTGTGCCGCCGTAGAAAGTTTATTTGAGTACATGTATGTAGGTAAGTCGGGTTATTATTATTTTATTAAGTAGGTAGGTACAGTCGAGTTCATAAATATATGAGCAGACAAATTCCAAATATGTAAACTTTTGCACCTTATTGTCAATGTCATAAAGGTGTACAGATATTTTTGAACCCTCAGTTTTGCTCATATATTAATGAACTCGACTGTACTCAAGTCTTTTTTACTAATTTACCTACTTAACAACTAAAAGTTAACGAATTTAAGGCTTGTTAGGTAGGTAATTAAATTATCAGATACTTACCTAAGTACCTACTTGTCTATTATAATTATACATTACACTTTTATCAGATTTAATTCAATCAATAGAACGATAACTTAACCCAATTAAGAAGTCGAAAAAACCCCACTTCTTGTAAACTAATGACAATGATAATCACTCGACTTTTCCAAACAACCAAGCTAATAAAAAAGATCCCGACGAATTCAGAACCTCTTCCTTTTTAGAAGTCGGTAAAAAAAAAAAGCATCGCAAAGAAGTTTTACACTGACAGACCTACATAGTCATGTCATGAACATCGTAACTAACTTTTACATACTCGCATAAAGTAATCTACTATTTCAACGCGCTCCACATGAGGCGCCGTGGCTTAGTTGGTTAAAGCGCCTGTCTAGTAAACAGGAGATCACGAGTTCGAATCTCGTCGGGGCCTGCCAATTCGTGGTAATGCTTTTTGCTTTTTTATTTTGCGTATTTTTATTCGGAACATGTTTTACTATGAAACTGAGCTTTATTTACTGCATTAAGTGATCAATATCGCAAAACGCGTACAGTTTTTGCGATATTGATCACTTGCTTAGTTTTCAAATCGTCATTTATTTATAAACTTTTGCCACTTATACCTACCTAATTGTTTTTCATATACAAACGAGGAGTTCATAAACAAAATCTGCGCTAAAAGTACTTTCCAAATTAATTATTTAGTTACAAAATAATTTACGCACGTTTCGCATTTTAGGGTGCAAAGGGATTGGAGATGTAATTAAATTATTAAAACCATTTTTCATATTAATCACTCGTATATTCACATTTTCGTCATTTTATATTATTTACACATGTACAAAAACAAAGGTACCACTAGCTGTCCCATTACACATTCGGGCACCTTAACTGATAGGATACCAAATTAAACTGATGTCATTTGGGTGAGGGCCAAAAAGTTGTAGGTACAGTCAAGGAAATTGATTACTGTGCCACTTTGTACCTTTTCACAAGAAATGTCACTGTGACATACCATACTTTCTACTAATCAAAGCAATACGAAACTCACTATGAAAAGGTTCAAAGTGGCACAGGTATCAATTTCCTTGACTGTACATTATAGGTAACCATTCATAATGCAGGTGCAACTTTTCCCTTCTCAGCCACTTATAGCCTAACCAGAAAAATAAAAACATCGCCGTGCCGTTAAAAACCGATAGAACTGATTTCTATCACTAAATATTCAAATGTCATCCAACATTGTTGTCAAACATTTTTATAATGTTCTTTGTTTTTATGCTGAATATGAATACTATCCATAGCCGTGAAAGGAAAACAAAACATGATTGGTAGGTAGCGTAAAATAAGTGTAAAGGATGTTGCAATATAAGAGGTAGAAATGCTGTTTTTTATTTTCCTGGTCAGACCATAAGGCGATAAATCATTTGTAAATCAGACAAAAGCTGGTACAACAAATTCAAGCCAGGATAACTGGATATTGAAGCTGATTTGAGAGAGCACGCTTTTCCGATAAAACACGATGGAAACAATTACGTAAAACACACAATTATAATGTAATTGTGTAGGGATTTGTAATGGAACTTAACACTCACGTGAAAACTATGCATAATGGAACGGTATAAAAAAGCCACCATTCTGTTTTTAACTCCCAACGCAAAGAGAAGTGTTATAAGTTTGACATCGATGTCTCTCAATCGGATGGACCGATTTCGATGCGATTTTTTCATTCGCAAGCCAGTTCATTAACAATAATTATTTTAGGTAGCTTTGAACGAATTTTGATAAGTGCTTTAGTTTTAAGACTTTTAAGATATTGAAGTTCAAAACTTAAATATCGGGGGTTGTATCTTTTTAAATTGATTAGGTTGCAACTCGGAGCAATAAACAAGACGCTACAAGGTGCCAAACAATAACAGACGGAATCTTACGAATGTGAGTTTGCTTGGAATTTAAAATTATACTATAAAATGAGGGCTTTTGTACGGAGACAATAGGGATGATGACAGGGTTAAAATATATCATTCTAATTAGTCCGTAAGTTAGATTATGGCAAAAAATGAGACACATATTTTTTAGTTTATCAAATAATGAAACATAGACAAAGGTACAGATCATCAAACTTCCTGAGTGGGGGCTCGTGACGTCACGTTTGAGTAAAAATCGTACTCGAACGTGACGTCACGCGAAACTTTTAGGCTCTGTATTATCGTCATTTTTCGTCTGTCAAATAAAAGAAAAAATATGAGTACAATATTTTTTCGTAGTCTATCTGACGGACTAAATAGTTTTTTCTAGTCATCTAGCCTATTTCTGGCGCTCAATGTTTTATTTCGATCCTCGCCAAAAAAAGTACAAAGATTGTTCAAGATAATTTTATTGATAATGCGCACTCTTTTGTCTATTCTTCCGAGTGTTTTCGGCTGAAACACGACCCATTTCACGCATAATTTTCATGAGTGTGGAAAATCTATAAGTTAAGACCGTGAGAACTATACTATATAAATGTTAAATAATAATTGCCCGGTTTACAAATGGTTCCCTGGTAAATAAATTAAATAAATTATTTATTTTCTTGTCATTTTCTTTAGCCAAAATTGTCCAGTATGAAACAGACTATGTTACCTAAGGATTTATTTTGTCAATACAAGTATACACACATTGTTCGAACTATCGGGAAACACTACTACCTGCTTGATTTTTATTAGGAAGAAATAAATAATACAATTAAATCGCAATTTAGCAATATTTGGCACGAAGTTATAACTCGGGGCAATGAACACTTTATATCATTCAATCGTTGATCAGTAGCAGTACATTCGATCAGTTTAATTAATCAATATGTTTAATTGTTGACGTAACATTTTACTCATATTTATCGGCTTAGCTATTTTACCTCGTGATTACAACAGTAACGCGTGAAGCTGAATTTAAAACGTGTGTAATCATGAGATAAAATACAACTAAACATTTACATTAATAAAATCCCGTAAAATCGTCTATAAAAATCTAAATTTCAACAGAAAAGGTACAAAGAACGTATAAAATCTTCGCGGCCTGTTACTCAACTTTACTGAGTACTTACTCGATATTATAAAAGAGTAAACTGTTTACATCAAACTTTAAGAGGCGCATCGTAAACTGAATAACAAGGCTTAAAGATCAAGAGTACGTTGGCAAAAGTTTTGCAATATATCGATAAAATTTGATACTATACCAGTCTTAATTAGTTTATATTTTCTCTATTAAACATCTAAATCTTTCATAAAATCTGAGGCACATTTAATATACGTATCATACAATACAATATAATCACAATGTAACTAAATTTTAATTCTATCCAATATTTACAAACCGAATCTAATCTAATATGGCAGTAGTGAGGTTTCAAACAATAATTACAAGATGATGTTTGGTCTGATTTTGAACTTGGTTAATTAATTCAGAAGATTTTTTTTTTAAATAGCTTCTTAAAGTAGTTTTTACTAACAGCAAATTGCGTTGCTACAAGTTCCAGGAATTCAAAATCAAAACCGCAGCCATCTGAATAGAGGACATCTAAAATATACAATTGAATAAAACGCTTAATAAAAATCAGTCTCTGTTATAGTCTACACTTCTTCCCACACCAGTCCACGTAGGGTAAGCACTTGGAAATAAGGCCCCTAACGTTTGAAATCACTGTAGCACTTTAGTCCTTATTGTCGTTAGACGAAGCGCGTGAGTTGCGTGTGGAAGTCGCGCAAGAAGATCTGCAACTGCGGCAGCGTCGGCCGGTCGTCTGGCGACATTGCCCAGCAGTAGGCCATCACGGCGAACCTGAAGAAAAAGCAGATGTTAAAGCAATAGAGAACTAAAACTTATACCTACCTACTTATATAGAGATCAGCTCGGTATGTTTTGATACCATCTTTGGGAGCTACGTGTGTGCTATGGCAGCAGAAGTTACTCTTTTCGCGCGACTGCTTTATGCAATTGACACAGGCTCACAACTAATTGGCCCGAAGCATGTCCATCTAATCTGGGTATAATGTCGTGAGTCCATCCTTTTATTTTACTACTCTAAATAAGAAAAAACCGAATTGATTGGTTACAATACAATACAATACTTGTGATGATAGTGACTAAAATGGAGAGGTTCATAAAACGCTTTCAAAACAACGAACTCATTAAAATAAACTTTTGTAGATTTTAAGCCGCGGTTTTCATATCCATAGAAGAAACAAGTTTTGTTTATTTTTGTGCGTATGACCTACATTGAAACTTTTAACGTTAACAAATAATAAATTTCTGACCATCTTACGGCACGTCCTAGATGTTCAATCTATTGACGGATTACCTTGCTAGGGATAGAAAAATGACACAACACCCATACTTACATTATCCATCACTCTCTTATCTCTGGTAAAGTAAATAATCAATAGATTGAGTTTTGGGACCAGTCGTTTGGTGATTATATTTAGCTATAGTCATCGGCAACATACTTGGCAAGAAGTACAGGGTTATATTTTTCTAAGGTTCAGGTACTTTTAATGGACTCCAATACTTTTCGCAGATTGAATTAACACTAGCGCTGTTTAACAAAATCGGTGCAATTAAATCAACCAACCATCCAGATATTCTCTGTTATCGTTATTAATTTGTTCTAATAGGTAATAATCACTCACTTCGATGGGGCAAATACGGCAGTGAAGTGGCTATCGAAAAGTGGACAAGATAATGTCACGCGCTTATCTGGTGCTTCTTAGATTACTACTCAGCGCTGTAATTCTTATTCTTATCTCATTAACAGTGCTGTTATTAGGCAGGGATTTGTTCCACGAAGAAAAGACCAGCACGCTATTAGTGTACTTACAACTCATCAGGACAGTTTGCCGGTTGCTGCAACCGGTATCCATCTCTTAGATACGCGCCGACCTCAAAGGGGTCAACTTCGGCGTAAGGTTGATGCGCGAGCGTCGTCAGCTCCCATAGCAGCACGCCCAGCGCCCAAACGTCCGCCGCTGGGCTGAACTGCCGCTTGCTCAGCGCCTCAAGAGCCAACCACTTGATCGGCCTGTTCTCATTATCACCTAAACAGTGGTAATCCGCTGGAAACAGGTCCCGCGATAGTGCGTTGTCGGCTATCATCACTCTGAGATTCTCGTCGACACTGTTGGCAAAAATATAGTAACTGTTAATGACCAATTTAGATATTTAATAGAAATGCGATGTAATGGTGAATCGGTGGTTACTTACATGCAATTTCTAGCAGCGATGTCCTTATGTAAAACATGTTGCGAGTGTAAAAAGGATAGGCCGTCTAAGGCGTGTAGTGCCATCCTGACTACGTGTTGCGTTGTTAGCGGTGGCGGAGGCGGCGCGTTTCCCGCTGCCCCTCCCAAAGCCACCCCACGGCAAGCCAACAAGAACTGCTTCAGGTTTCTTAGGTTAGTGCCCCAGGGGTACAAGAGGAATGGGGCCGTTTGGTCTTCGATGCTGACGCCAAGTACCGAAAGTACACGATCGTGTCTTAGGCCGTAGAGCATACATCCTTCTTGAAGGAGTAGTGATACCTGCAAGAAGAAGCCTTATTTAAGTATCTAAATTTAACCTAAATATATACCTACACAGAACACTTTTAGCAACTGCTGTATCTACCTGTACTTGCGATGCGTGTTCAGCAACAGTCTTAACGAGCACTTCTTGTTCCCTCGCGTCTTCATCAGCGTACGTGCCTTTGTACACTCTGCCGAAAGTCCCCTCCATTGCTACGGAGCGCAACCTGACCCGACACCTCTGTATCGTCAGCTCTGCTATTCTCTGCTGCAGATCTCTCGCTCTTTCTTCAGCTGCTGCAGCAGGAATGGAAGTAGGCCGTCGATAGCTGGTGTAACTAGCAGCTGACTTGCAGGAAGAGTCTGGGAGGAAGGCGTGGGCATCTTGTTCGTCACTGCGCGCTCGTCGGAGCTTCCTTGCCCGCGCTCTGCAGGCTGCTGCGGACACGGCAGCGATTAGCAGAGCCGCGCCAGCACAACCAGCCCCCGCGTAGAATATGTCAGCTGACGTCGGTGCTTGTGCGACACTGTCCACCCTAACTGCGGGTTTAGGAGCCTCTTTAAGGCAAATTTTCCTCCGTCGAAAATGAAGAGTGGTTGATGACGAACCTATAGAAACATTCATGGATATCGTTATGTCTACTTCTGCGTCAACAGTATGCGTGCACGGCAGGTCTAGTTTCCATGTCCGAGGTTCTGTCGGGACGACTCCTTCTTTTGTTATGTTGAATGTTGGAGGATGAATTGCCTCTTGATGTGATACTACTTCGACGTTCAGCGTGTACGGTAACTGAAACAAAAGAAAGTGTTGATAACTACAGGGAAATATGTAAATACTGTTTTATGGCATGAAAAGCATTAGTAAGTGATCGACAGTCTTTGGGGACCGCAAATACATTGTTTACGAAACTCTTTCGTTTCCGCAAACAGCTTTAACAGCGCCTCGGGAATCCCAACGCGGGCCCCGAGCACTTAAGTTTTTATACAGTTTTGCTATTTCAATTCCATCAAAAATAATAGCACAACTACGTGACCTCATTGCACGGGCAGACCGCCGATATGAAGTAACGGTTCAAGCCGTCACGATGTTAACCGTACAAGATTGACGGACAGCGGCACGCGAGCCCTACACGGCGAAGCATGGCGCGGGATCAAATGTCGAGTCACCCACCGCGGGAGCACGAACGGCGCTCCTTTATGGTAACACCATGTATGTAGATGCCTGTAAGGTCAGGCCCCAAGAATGTATAAACCATGTTCTACTATTACATTGATTTGAGATACTAGCCACGCTCTGATAAATTTTAAACAAATGAGAACACTATAAAATACATCGTGGTTTTAAAGCCGTCATTTTTAGTCGATCTTTCTATAATCTCACTACCCTTGAATAAACTATGTCAGCGAGCTATATCTTTGCTTTACCAGGGGATAAAAATGTAGCTTGTCTCTGGGAAGAAATCAGTAATAGGCTTCCATGTCGAACACATTCTACAAGCAATGTAGACTTGTGAGTACCTATATGGAAGTAGCGACGAATGTAATACCCACAAACGCCGCACGTACGTAGGAAATCCAAGAGTTTCCTTCTCGGTGTTTTTGCGGCGAGTTGCGATCATTCGATACACGGGAAATCGAACACCTGTCTCTCAACCTCAACCTCAATTTGGAGGTAGGTACGTTGATATTTGTTTCAAAGCCGCCGCAGTTTGTTAACCGGCAAGTTTCTATGATGTGACGATTAAATTAGACTCATTATCTCATTACCGGTGTAACATGCGCGGTGAGAGCAATCGAAACAATTCCCCGCGGGCTCTTTGGCCGGCGCACGGAGGCCCGCGGAGCGTAGGTGCGACACCAGAGCTAATTAAATATTATCACTTGCAGCAGACAATGCCGCTGCGATCGCTCATCGGCGCTAGTTAACCGGTCACCAAATATTTGCCCTGCCTAGTCAAAGGCGCCGCCGCGTAAATAAGGGAGCGGCCTCGCGAGGGCCGATCTGATAGCGCCGCACAAAGCCCGCGAGATGATGATAAGCCCCGCCTGATCAAACCGCATATTCGGAACATTTGCTTTTTAAATCCGCCCCACTCTGGCGGCGGAGATTTCCATAAATTCAATAGCTAACTAAGCTGACTGTAATGCCGCTCGCATGTTGCTTAAAATTCCTTACTTTACCTAAATGAGTCTTAAACTTCAATGGATCATACCTAAAGATAGTTCACGTCTCTTCTGTGGCTATGGACATCTCAAAAGATTGTAGCTAATATAGGAAAGATTAGGTGTATTTAACACTCCTTCCTAGCTAGCTACTGGTCCATTAAAAATAAATGTAATATTAGGTTTTAAGTCATAAATTTGTATGTAAGAGGTCACTTTTGTTATTTTTCATGTGACGGCTAAAATATCCCAGTATTTTAGCTCTCGTAACAGTGTTTCAATCCCTTAGAAGCCACAGACCATTTGTAATAAATTCTTACCCACGGTCCGAATTGAAATCGCGAAATAACCGTCTCTTATCGCAGCAAACTCGTACTTATGACTTGCAAATGTCCGTCCTAAATAAGCAGATGTCTTATTGACAAGTTCAGTGAACTTGTTTGCGGCTGATGCTGCGACGGAGAATATGTAAAGTGGGAGACGTCGTGACGGGCTGCATCAGGGGGGCTTCGTGTAATGGTCAAAAGTAGCTTTTGTTTGAAAGGGTTCTGTGTACCGGCAAAACAATAGATTTCTGATAGACAGCAGACCCGCTGTCACAATAAATGAAACGATGTTTTCCTGTGTAAAGCAATGCAGGGTCACCATGACTAACTGAACATAGGTTCTATGGTGGATTGGGAATCAATTGGTTCGAGTCGTCAGGAATCAACCGATACATATGACCCTAATTCTTAGTAACAAAAGTGTTAAGTTTGTCATGCAGACATGTGAATCAATACGTAAAACGTAGGTTCAATACTGCTCAATTTGTATCAAGGATGACCCTACAAAGATAAGGAAACCTCAAAGAAAAATCAAAATCCTCAGTTGCGTATCCCTACAAACTACCTATGTTGAAACAAATAAATGCACATATTTGGTTAGCGAAGCGGGATGCGAGGTAAATATATGGTCTGGAGCCAGGATATTTGCATGAGGAGCGATCAAAGAGGATGCCGGCTGGTTAGCTGATTAGTCTGAAAAACTTTGCGCTGTTGCTAACATCCGTTAGGTCTGAGAAACGAGCAATAAAGAGTTACGAGCGGATCTGAAGGCAGAATAAGTTAGTTGGGGCCGTACCTGTGGAGGTCGTGTTTTCAACAGAAGTTTTTGTCTTCATTCAGGGACACAGAGTAGAATTGAAGGACTTAGGCCTTAAAATCTTTTAGATAGCCCTATTTACTAATTTTAATAATGCTTGAGGATTTCATACTCCTGACCATACAAATGATGACTAATGGTGTAAGTAGTGAATAATATGATGCTTAGGACGCAATAATACAAGTGTAAAAATCGTTAAGCACGCTTTTGCGGTGAGAGAATGTGGCGTAGAGCGGAGACGTATTTCATAATTTTATTTCCGAAATTCCCTATGAAGTACACTTCAGCCTCGTCAAATATAAAAACTATCACAAAGTATCGTAAGAGCTTTAGCATAATAATTGAATATCCCGAAGTAATGAAAAGCTAATATGGAATCATAACGACTGATAATACGCCCTTATTAATTTAGTCATACTTGGCCGTAAACTAATTCCCGTCCAAATATTGATAGTGTAATGATAGGAACGGTAATAGCACAGTTATCAGAGCTTGTTTATGGGCTATCTAAATTCTGGCAGGGGCCGCTATTTCCATAAGAATGGCTTGTTTGTGAAGTTGGGGAGCGCTTCGCTAACTCGGAATAACTTACCTGCCAAGTTAATTACGAGCCAAACTTTCAGCTGAGGAAATTTGCTCATCGATAAAACGATATATGAACAAATAAACAGTAAATACAGACTGAAGAAAACAGTGATTCGTGAGGAGTTTTAGATTCAACAAACCAAAGTAACATAACATAAGCATCAAGCCTGTATTCCCAAAGGGGTGATGCAAAGGCCACAAATCATTATAAGCGTAGACACATCGCTGGAAATTCCATTTCGGGCCATTTTTAGCAAATTAGTTGTGAAGTAACCGGGATACAGCCTAGATAATAAATAGCAAAGAACAATAGCACAGCAGAGATGTTATCACGGGGATAGGTTGAAATACATCAAATAACTGACAGTATATACAATCCGAATTGAAAAGGGAAACATCATGCGTGTATTTAAGTAGCTCTATCGGAAACCCACAAATTGTGAGCAACGATAATATTCCAAGTCAAATATGGGAGGCTTGAGTAAAACAAATGACGCGTCGTACGTGCAAGCCAACCGTGTTCAAAAGCTGCCATTAGTTACGCTTGGTTTAGAATTCTGTTCATACATGAGATTACCATAAGGTTCTATTGTTTTTATCAAATCGATTGTTCAATGCTTTGGGTTAGTCATTCTTGTTTGATGTTAGTATAATGAATCAGTCTTGGTAATGGTATTAACTTCCCAAGCTAAGCTGTGATAGGTTTTTGTTTCCTTCTAAGGACTTGGTGCTGGAGAGCGGCAGGATGCGAGTGAAACCGAACCGGGTGTCGGCCGTATTAGGCTAAGTAGACAAGACGACATCAGTAAAGTTTTTGTGGGACGATGTACCTATAAGACGGCTACTTAGCGATGCAACAGCAATAGGGTCTTTGACAACAGTAAAAATAAACTATAATTTGTGGCCATCCTAACAGATTATAGGAAAATTGAACATATTTACTTTCTTTTGTTCAAAATATTATGCATTTTTAGAGTATTTTGTTCTATTAATTTCTAATATTCGTTAATAATGTATCTGTGACTGAAACGCTTGCGATTTATTGATGACGTCACAAACCATGAAAGGTATCTGTGGTCAAAGTGGACATTGATAATTTGACATGATAATTTTGACAGCTTCTTTGTGTGGTGCCTTTGTTTACTTGCATGTGACGTCAAACAGCGTTTTTGGCGTGAGTTTGAGAATTTGAGCTTTAATATTTATTTTCTTTGTTAATACAGACAAGAATCCGGAAATACTAATATATCGTGTTTATTACATAATGAAGAATTTGTTAAAAGTATATTTTAAAACTGTTCAAAAACCCTATTGCTGCAACAAGCGGCGAGGGGCGGGCCAATACTCAATACAAAGTTACAAGGCCCGATTTTCAATCCATCGTATACTATTACGTGTATAGTATGAGGTTCCTACCTTGCCAACATCTAAAACGGTGAAAACTTGCATACATCCATACATCACGCCTGTATTCCCAAATTTGGTGGACAGAGCACACGAAACTCAACATAGACAAACCATGACTTTCAGTTTCGTGGCCACTTCTAGCATATTTTTTTAGGTTTTGAGTTGGCAGGTATAATAGTCACAGGTTGCTAGCCTGTCGACTAAAACGGTGAAAACTTACATACATACATACATATTCTCACGCCTGTATTCCCATGAGGGGTAGGCAGAGCACATGAATTCAAAAATCCAGTGCCAAGTGAAAACTTGTAACCATAATATTGGAAAACTAACAATATTTGATATCAAAACAATTGAAAACCAAACACGCGCGTACAAAAACAAACGTCAAAACAATTTAGTGCTGGGATACCACCACCGCGTCCGATATAAGGATGTGTCATATACAGAGGATACAGATTATTTACAGCTAACAATATAGAGAATTAAAACTCACTGGTCTCCTGGTAAGGCTTTGCCATGTAAAGTGCAACTCTCCAATGGTGGCTGGCACAGGCACCACGAAGTTTAGCGCGTAGAAGTTGATCTGCCCCTCACGCACGTAGAACAGCTCCGCCGTCAAACCTGGTGACAAATAGAGCATACGTTACATTAAATTCGTATAAATATAACGTGGAAACCGTCAAGTTCCAGGTGATCTAGGCGCTAAGTAAGAACAACGATATGTCAACTGCAAATTAGCAGACAAGTGGGGGTATAATTGCGCATAACATGAAAAAACTTTAAATCTTGCCAAGTAAGATGTTGGGAACTGTACGACTTCTGTTGAAATTTTAAACGATCTGGTTGAGCATTTGCTGTCCAAAGAAATGATGTCTACAATATTTTTGGTACCCAGAAGGCTTCCCAGTTTCTCTTTTGCTCTCGAATATTTTTATAGTAAAAACCGTGAATAGCGCAGCACACGTGCGACGCCATACAGTCTGCCACAAATTCTGCAAACTGTCTTGTAAACAACGGCTTCAATAGGACCCGGCATAGATCAATCTACGCATCAATAACGCACTGCGCAAGAAAAAAGGCCGAACACGCACGCGCACAATGCGGCGGCGAGATCAAAGCGGGACAAAGACGCCGCGGCTGCGCCCGCGCCACCTGCCTCCATGGGAACAGATCCAAGCCGAATCCGAGATACGGCATTTAAAACAAGTCGAGAATAAAATTGTAAATCGTCCAAAAACCAGTAGCACCGTAATTCATTTTTTATAGCCTCCTCTATCGCGTTCACATCGTTAAATTGAGCGATCCCAGTTTCTGATAAACATAATGTTGGGATATTGACATTACTACCGCGTCAATCATCCAAAATTACCCATCCGTGTTCGTTATCAAACACTTCCCCAAGCCTAGGAAAGTTTATCTCGAGATGTAACTCCAGAACAATGAGGGCCTTCCTCTCCTTAAAAATTAATTGCGGTCCTCTATGAACATAAAAAGTAATATGATTCGATTTTACGAGAAAAGATTACGACTAAGTTCCTGCTTTAGAATTATTTCTCAGAAGCAGTTAATGTTGTCCACATACCTTTCTTGCTATTCCACTAATAGGTAAGATTATGAGAAAAATTAAATTTAATTAGGAGCCCAAAACTACGACATTACAGTTTATTTACCTATAACTCGTTTTAATTTACGAGATACTGCTCATCCTAAGGTCTACGACATTCGCGAACCCTCGTTTATATCATTTTATAGCCAGTACCAATTAATTAATCTAATATATGGCAGCTACACCTCGTATATTATGAGTAAAACAAGTTTTTATTATGGCCGGCGTATTTGATACGTGGACAGCGTATCGTGGACCACAAAAAAACATGTACCTCCACCTCGGCCGTGAGTGGGGCATAAATTCACGGTCTATAGGTTTCCCATCCATTACAGCGCCCTGCTGCAAGGCAGTTATTGACGCCATCGTTATAAATTCTGAATGTCCTATGTAAACCAGGCGGGTACTTTATGGACCTCAGGGGTCCTTCGGCTATCAACCTCCGCAAGGGGACTGTAAACTGTAAAGCGTCTGCAATTACCATTATGGAAAGTAAATATTTTTAGTACATCAATTCTGAAAATGAATATCCATTTATTTTTATCAAGCGAAAACATCTTATTATTACTCAACCGATGCTCAGCTCGGTTGTTTAACAGATCGAATTTTCCAACTTCCAATTAATGTTCTAGCTAACGGGCTATAAATTTAACGTTTGTAAGACAAGGGGAAGACAAGCAAGACGTCAATGTTTGTTTTGTAAGTTCAATGTAAAAGGAAATTAGCAACGTGACTAGCATGGTGAAAATCGCGTATAAAAGCACATATAAGCGTATACATTCTTTTACGTACTGTTTCAACTACTCTCAACATTGGGCATGTGTATTTTTGGCATGGTCGTATCGATATCTTCGTTGCTCACTGTACAATTCGTGGCCATTACTTTATATTGTTTCCAGCGTCATTTATTTTGCCAACAAATTAATACCACTTCAGCGAAACTCTACTGCTATAATAGATATTTTTGTAGTAAATGCTTCTGAGATACTCTATGCTGATATACCTCTACCTGTTCAACTTGCGTAATACTGTGCGAGGTAAAAGCCCTAAGAAAACATAAAATATTACTACGAGTATCTTAACATGGCAACAGCGACACCTTCATGCAAATGAGGTAAACGTAGCGGTGTAGATGTGATAAAATTAATAATTTTGACGCCGTTAATGGTTATTTGTTTGTTTGAGCGCGACACGGGCGATTACGTCCCATATCATTTACATACGCGCGACGCCGGCACGTCCACTAATCGACTCGACACCTTACTCCACAGGAAATACTAATTGGAGAAGTTGAGATAACACCGCATGTAAGCCAGAAAGTCTAGAAAACTGAGAAAAAAACAACAACAAAAAATCTCATAAAAATAGTTGCCTTTTTCAAACAATTTACGTCAAAAAAGTTCAGTAAATTTTCGAGGTAAGTTTTGCCTTCACCTTTTCGACTTAATTAATAAACGCCGCAAATGGTGTTTGTTAAGAAATTAAAACCATTAAGTTGAAGATGGCTGATTAAAATGCAGAGATAGCGCCCGTGGAAACTTATGAAGTAATAAAGTTCTGCTATACAGTATGTAAACTCACTAAAACCATTTCTTTAAACCAGATGCCGCCCCGGACCAGAGTAGTATTTTACTGCATTTTGGTTACTTATAAGTTGAATATTTTTAAAGATATCGTTAAATCATTGTTTAAAAATGTTACCTCTTTCAAAGTCGGTTAACCGTAAAAATATCAGCCTATGTAACATGTTTACATTGAGACGCATGAAGGCGATTCATTGATTGATTATTACAATAATGTATGAAATTTTGTTACTTATTCATTAAAATATCTTATTTCTCCATACCAGTTTTACACTTCTGTTCATTTCAGTCACATAATTAAAAGTAACAGCCAAATTATCTTCAAAACACATCGATCTTGCCGTGTTGTGACATTAAAATTTCACGGGTGTCATTTCATTGTCAATTTTCTTTTTCTTAACTATCCCAACAAAAGAGTTTGGCAAGCAAGCCAATGACAAGATTAGTTATGTTTTCGATGATGTTTTCAATATGACATTTCTCCATTGCAAACAATACAATGTAATTCATGATGAATCTTAGTGCTGAAGAGATATTAGATTAGACATGGTGCTTATTTACGGAGAATGCGGACAAAATGGTGCGGAGTCTCTTCGATTGTACGCTGAGAGGTTCCAGCAGCGAAGACAGCCTACGGACTCGCGTATTATTGTAAGGGCTGTTACCAGAGTGCGTAACTATGAAAGAGCGGTTCCGGTTCGTACTGGTGGGCATCGTCCTCGTTTAATACGTCAGGTCAGGAGAGAGGAAATGATCTTAGATCATTTTATTGAAAATCCTGGCTCCAGCACTAGAAGAGCAGGGCGGTTGTTTAATGTTAGCCACACATACGTCCTCAACATTTTGAAACAAGACCAACAGCGTCATTTTTATGTGATTAAGATACATGCATTGAAATAAGAGGACCTTTTGCGGCGGATCGACTGTGCCATTCAGGTACTGGTTGGACGAAATTTTCGGCACTCAGAGGATTGGCCGCTTCACGGGTAATCCGTGGTTGCGACGTTTGCCACGTTTGCCAGACTTCACCCCTCTGGATTATTTCTTTTGGGGTTGGGTGAAGCAGATAGTGTTTAAAAAAGAATCGAGAACGGAAGAAGAAATGAAACAGGCCTTCAACTAAATCAGGCGACGAGTCCGGCAAGACCCAAATTTGCTGCGTCGCGTTCACAAAAACAACCACTGCCGCTTGCTTAAAGTCATTGCTAACGGCGGACGCCACATTGAACTACGTCGTATTTAATTGTAAGTGTGCACATAGCCTTAATTTCACTGACAGTGCATGTGTCATGTCATGAGTTGAACTTGACCTTGACCCTTGACTTGTCAACCAGATAACAGATGTTATAACTGTAATCAAATTATACAGGACGTTATAAAACTCATACAATTTTAATTTCATTTTTGGTACATTTCGTCGTAAAAGTGTTAGGACGCCAGTAAGTTATGCCATTACGTTATTTATCACCTAAGTATGCTCGGATTTCAATAAATGGTTTTAGTAAGTTTACATACTGTATACCTACCTACCATGTTAAGTACCTACTTAAAAGGTCCCAAGAGCCTGCTACCGGGCGCGGTGTCTTTGAAGCGGCGGCAAAAAGAAGCACTTGATACGACAAATAACAGAGATAACCGCAGCGTGCTCCATCGGCGCCCACTTTTTGCTTCTTATTTAAACTAATTTCTAAGAGGCACCGGCTGCCGCTGTGCTCTGTCGGTCTCTTATCGCAAATTTGTTAAAACACACAGCCGCCTCAAACTCGAAACCACCTCGAGAGGGCGAGTCGAGCAATAAAATATTAATAAGTCTCCATTGTGCGGTGAAGAATATGCCGCGATAAATCGCGCTCTCCTTACTATTGACGCGTCTACTGTATTCGCACCTTCGAATAAAGCGCTCATTACATCCGTACAAAACCCCATTTGTAAAGGAATAAAATGGCGAAACGCACAATAGACTGATATTTCGTACGAGTTCCCCTTCACCGAGGCGTTGGGGATAAAGATTTTAGGGCACAACACCGGCATTATTCCGTTCAGAAATTATGCGAACGAGGCGTGCAAGAAAATAAAATAAAACTGCAGAGGTGACGGTGAAATAAAGGTGTGCTGAGTTATGCACTCGAGTCCGGCGAGGCGGGGGTTTGTCAGTGCAAAATGTCGTCGCTTATTCCAGACGCCCCCGCGCCGCGGCCGAAGAGGCACAAAACACACAAGACACGGCAGCTACCGGAAAACCGCTAAATGAACAAGCATTTACAACGTTACCACATCCCATAACCACCCGCGATAATCATAATACGAGTACACAATGAGTCCAGAATAACATCGGACGGGTAGTAAACATCTTTGGGGATACATAAAAAGTGTATTTAATCGGTGCATGTTGCAATGGCGACAGTTTTATTGGTTCTGTTGGCGGAACAAACGCCCGTTACGGCGAAGGTGTCCCGCATCCGGGCGTTTAATGTGTCTATCGTTGGTATTGAGCGCACCTCATATCGCTTGTTTAATGCAGGACAATAATACATACGAGTCAGGCTGTACATATTTGAATTTTATTCCATTCGATTACTTTTTATGGTTGGCCAATGCCAGCGTCAATATCGCATAAAGTGTGGCACGCGATTACCAATACATTCGTACAGCAAAAGGAGTAAAAGGTGTATTGGATAAATTGAAAGCTGATATTTTCTGTAAGTTGGAGTTGTGAGTGTACGAGCAGCCTAAAACAGAATTATCGTATAGTTAGTTTACATTGTGCAGGCGCGCCGGTGCTAGCGACGGAATTAGCCTGTTATAAATCGGCGACACTGACGGAACGCGTTCACAACAATGACATAGCTCAAGTCAACAAATCAGCTCCAAATGCGAGCCACGGTATAATAAATTGGATTAATATAGTGGAGATCCTTCACAGCTTCACGGCTTACCTAATTATACAGACTATGTGTGTGCCAGAATTAGAAAGTTTAAAGAAAACAATCACGCTCTATGAGACCTTGAAAAATATTGTATGTGTTGACAGCACTCGCAAGAAAAATGAAAGCTTTATTCGAAATTAAAATTCAATAATACATTTTATATCCATAGTATGTATGGATGTACAAAAGAATGAGCATTGAAAAGTCCGATTTATCTATCTCGGATTCCGGAAGCGATGTGTGAAACGTGATTCCCTATAGTCTATTTATCAGTCGGTTAGGCGGCTTTGTCCTTAACAAGATTTGACTGAACAAAGAATACAAAACCGATTCCGCACACAAAGCGTTGAGAAATTAAGGCTCTCAATGGAATGAGCGGAGGTGTGAAGACATCTTTTATATCTAACCATAACCTCTTTTGCGGCATGAGTATGTAATTACACGCTAGGCGAATAAAAAGGCCATTTTGATAGCCTTGCACGGCGAAATGGGGTATAAAATAGTATCAAATAGGATCCTTAAGTTGAGACAACAATATAAAGGAAGTATTGGCTCTAGTTCCTGTGTCGACGAAACGACTGGCGCCGCTATACGATCCCGCCAATCTGACTCCATCTTGCCAACAAACAAACAATACTGCAGGTTTAAAACTTAGTTTCAGCTTTAGCAAGCTTCACGAGGAAATTGTGTAGTTCCTATTAAGTATAGTGAATTAAATAAAACCAAGGTGTAATGCATAGGTGTGCTTAAGCATTTCTAAGGGTGCAGGGGAAGCGTGGGCGACATCCAGGGGTGGATAATACGAGTAATAATCGCCACCATCCTTCACTGCGGCCGTAAAGCGTCCCGTTTACCCGCCCTTCCCCACTGCATCACGCCATTCACGCCGTGTTTATCACAAGGCAATGCAATTACAACTACCCTCACTTTAAGTGTTAATTTAAAGCAAAACTCGTTTGTTATCGAAGCAAAAGATGATACGAGTCCGTTAAGATACAGATACAACAAATTTTTATGTGTGCCGGTTTTAAAAAACTAATTATCACAAATGCGTTATCGATCTAACTGATACGCGAAACCTTTACACAAATGAAGCAATTCAGATGAAAACATCCCAATTAAAATGTGTTTAATCACATCGTGTGATACGCATGCCGTCATCCATATCGACGAAATTAGTCAAGGGTATTTTACTTTTTATTTTTAAACCAGCTCCTGCCGAGGACGGTATGCTGTATTGCGTCCATTGCGGGCTTATAAAAGTACGGCGGCATCGTTTGTGTTAGAAGATGGAATGGTCTCGAAACGATCAGATTTTATCGAGAAACTGAAGTGTTTTAAAAATATCCGAGCGCTTATTGGCTCGCTGATGGATGCGTCTTTTTGCCCGCGTGCCCCGGTTCCGCGCCGGGCCACTTCGGGCTAATCCCACAGAATTAGTTTGACAGTCGGTATCTTTTCCTGATTTTTTGCGTCCTAAACCCCAGATGTTTATTGGAATGTTCTTTCCCTTAATTATGTGCAACGACACGGAAACTGTACCGATAAATTTACTCGAATAACGAAGGCAGTGTTAAAGGTGCTTCCTTGTTGGGTAATCATTAAAGTTAACTGTGTTGGGTCTGATTTTTTTATAGGTACATATATAGTAATATTTGTTGGCCATTACGGAGGCGTTAGTGAACGAAATAATAAATAAAGAGTGTTGTAATAAAATAAACAGGAGTGTTTACGACGGCCCACCCTGTGAGTACTGCGACGACGGATTTATCCCCGCGAACGGGCAAGTGTTCCCTAATACGTAAACAGACGAGCCGTATCGACCTGTCGATGTCGCTACCTTATACCAGCAATATCATAAGGAAGTCAGCGCCGCCGTTACACGTGCAATAAATACATTACGTTCACATTTGGAACATGTGAGCTTAAAATACACGCCTTTGCGATTTATTTCGAGTTTTATATCACCGATATGACACGAATGACACAATATCCTTATTCTACTGCGATATTTTATGATATGTGCTGTCGGAATTAGAATAACACCTCTCCATTTTTTCCGAAGATGCCGTAAGAGGCCACATATAAGCAAGTCATAACATACAGCTTTTATTTAAAACTTCCCTGAACTTTCATAGCTGTGCTGCATTGAGTGTACCTATTGTTATCATAATACATACGAGAATGTACAAGAACAATCAATTGATATTTCATTGTCTATGAATTGGTACCCACACTCGAGAACATAGATATTCGGGATAGGTTAAGAAAGTCTTACTAGTACGCGAAGATTGAGTAAGAAAAATATGGGAAACACAAGACAAGTATTAAACAAGATAAATAATTGGCAAAAGCTCTAAGGAGCTAAGTTTGACGAATATTTGCTATGTCCGAATCTGTGCCTATTTTGCTATCTATTATGACAATTAATATCTTTAGATACAAACTAAGTTGTTAAACAGACTTTAATATAGTTTTGTATTTGAATTGCTGGCCAAACTAAACATCAACATAAGCACATTCGCATTAATTACTCGTAGCGTATATCTAATCTAAGTACGAGTAGTTATCTTATCTTATCAACACAGCGAAATCGTTGATGTAGTCCTTTCAATATCCAGAGAAGGTTGATGTAAACAAAGAAAGCAAGATTGCAATAACGCTAAAGATAGAACACAGCTCACGAAACTGTACTTTACGAGTAGCACGCCGTTTAAAACGGACCGCGGCGCTTTATCGCGTCAGAATATCAATCTCAACTTTTCCATTTGTCAATTTACGTAAATTTCTAGCTTGATAGGCCATTTCCTTGGCAGCTTGAGTAATAATGAAATTGCTTATCGCCGTACCCCGGAGACCCGGTCGTGATTGCGGCGCAGCGGAGAACGGCGAGGCTCCGTGCCTGCCCGCGGACCGCAAACACCGCCACTAGAGCCCGGCCCGTCGCTCCGAGACGCTATCTAATGGCTCGGATACCTCTACGCGACAACCAAATCACTACAGCTCCAGGGCTCAGCAAACAACGGATATGCAACCTGAAACTTAGAAAAAAGCTACCCATCTCTCTCAACAAGTCGAGTGCCCAGGCCTTCGTCAACACGTGAACGAGAAAAAACAAGCGACCGCACCCGTGACATGTTTGTAAATGTTGCGGGATTTCGTCTGCCGCGTCGCCGTCCCGCGCCCAATCCAGTCTAGTATCGTTCAAATCCAATTACCAAGTCCACCCACGTGCACGACAAGACGCGACTAATATTCCAAACCTTATCTTTCAGATTAGGACAATCCTTCGAGAAAGGTTATCGCACGGTAGCCCGCTGCCGTTAAAATCTACGGCTTATCGTTACCGGCTCATGTTATTGCGATACAAGATTTATTTTCGTTCACGTTATCAGTCCAGTAAGGATAATGCTCTGTGTCATTGCTAACAAGAATTTTGTAGAAGCTCGTGTAGTCAGATGTTCAAACACGCCTTTTCCAGAAAACTCCCATGGTTTGTGTCAGTGCAATTCAAATAGAAATTGTGTGCCGAGTGGAGGTGTCCAATAACAGAACACACGAACACGCTTGACAAATAACGCTCACCAAATATTATCCGACTGCCACACTGTATTATGCTCATGTCGTGGATTTGTACTAACGTGACGTGGCTGTAGGACAGGAGCGCGAAGCTATTTGCTCAGAGGCCGAAGGGCTGGTTGACAGGAGGAAGCAATAAGGGAGACGCAGTTCGATGTCGACCGGTATCACTTATTTGAGTCAATATTCTAAGCCTTCTGTCTGCTAGCTCTAAAGGTGGAATCAAACCGTTAAATATTTGTTAATTTTTGTATCATTCGGCATCTTTTACTTCGAAACGACACGTTTGAACACAATTTGAAACAAAAGTGAACACAAAATGAAAGAAAAAAGAGCAGTTCCTTATGGTGAACATTCATTCGAGTGAACCGTTAGCTTTCAATTTATTTTGTTGCCAGTATTTTGTTTATGGCGAAGACGCCAAAAGAGAGATCTTACTTTCCAGGCACATGTTATGCCTAGCGACCGAAGTATGTTGTCCGAAGCCCGCAGAGGTACTGTAGGTACCTACCCGGTTTGAAGACATTTAAATTTAAAACTGATCAGTTTCGTGTTCCTGATATGTTTGCTTAGGTACACCTAACGATCTACCGTGCTCTAACGTATCGCATCATGTGAAATCTTCACGTGAACGAGTCCTTCTCGGAAAGAGATGACTCATGGAGGCATGTCACGCGTGCCAAATAAAATGCTTAGAAGAAGTTCATGTTAAACACGTTCCGATAATTTAAAATGAATCGAGTAGAATCGCATGCAACCAGCAATTATCGAGTTGGCAACCGTTCAGAAAAGATGATTTACGTCGCCGTCGGACACGATGGAAATCATAAAATTTAAACATCGCCTGCAAAGTAAACAATGGGCAAAATGAGCAAAAGAGTAAAACGGTCGGCGCGAGCCCTCCGCCTCCGTCGGCCGCCCCGCCGCGCGCACTCTTCATTTTTTACTGAGCTCTTTTTGAATATCATAAAGTATTCGGTTGTTAACCGGCTCGGGGCGCGTTGCGCTACTCCGCCGCAATTTGAAACATTTTCATTATAAACGGTCCACGGTGGCCACATCCACTTGACCCGCTTTGCTGCTCACTTCATTATGAAAATGTATTTCAGCGTGAAATTCAGCGCTGCGGCGGAACTAACAATGGGAAAGAGAAAACAACTGGTTGTAAAATCTTTAAACTCGTAAGTTAGTAGTTAAGTGGAAGTGACATTATTTTATCGGCGTTAATGAACTGGCGTGCACCGGACGGGGTTATTAGCGATCTAATTATATGGTTTTCCACGGTTTCCGCCGTCGGCGGGTTCCGGCGGCGCGGCGCGGGCGATTCGACGCGCCCGCCGGCCCGCTGACGTGACGAGCTGTGACGCTCACACAACTAAACTAGATTAGACAATTTATTTTATAAAAAGGCAGATGGTTTGAGTTACACGGTATAGTAGCGAGCGGCGCCATAATCCACCTGTTACACTAACAAGCATTGCATTGTTAGTGAAATTAAAAATTCAAATTTAAAATGTTTACAGTGTTCAAGCAGCGTGAGATTCGGATAGCAGAACAAAACAAATTCAATTAATTTCCCAGACACATCGCGATAACATCTGTTCGGAATATAAAATACACCAACACGTCCCGTCCCGTTCCTTGTTTAAAACCCACATAAAAATGAGACCCGAGCAACTGACGGTAACGTAAAACAAAAAACCCTAAAGCATAAAAACTGCCTACACGTACAAGATCTTAAATTTCGATCTAACGACCCTGAAAGGATCCATTATTATTAATAACCGATGTCTAAATAAAACATACGGCGGTCATAAAACTATAGTTGAAAAAAAAAGGTTGATATTTTTTGACTTCGACTCGTTTATTAACACTGAGGAGCGGTGAATCGAGATAAAACAAACATGGCGGGCGGCGCGCGCGCATATAAACATGGAGTTTATCGTGGGAGGCTGTCACAACATCGGCCAATGGGCAGCGCGGCTGACGGCCGGTGAAAGCTCGAGAGACACCCCGTAATACGACATAAGAGACGATCTTATCGGACCCACAAAAACATTTGAAGCCTACGCGCGCCTTTTAATTTCAATTTTTAAAGTTTGAATACCACTGCATACATGGAACATCATTAACAAACTTCGATAAACATCAGATCTCATACATACACTTATCGTAAAAATGTTATTTTCTAGTTGCACCGAAACGGGCTTTATAGATACACGTTATCCGTACGTGGCTAATCAAACACGACAATGTGGGAGTACTCCTCTAAACTATCAGCATACACGAACCTATTAACCTCGTAAACGCGCTATTCAAACGTAACAAGCCGCGGTGCTCCGTTTATCAACGAAGCAAAACAACAAAAGAACGGATCGTGATCTCCATCACTGATCCATCACCGAGGCCGACTGCCGAGAGATGGATTGCTTGTATTATCCCAACAAGCACCTACCCGGGCCGAGGGAATTGCCGCCTAGCCGTTCAACTCACTAGCTCGCTCAAAACCCAATTTAAATTTCTTACAGACGAGTAGTCTGCTAACAAGCTTTATTTTTCAAAACGATGCCTTTAAACAAACATTATAACGTAGCAGGATAGATCCTGATCTACTGCGGGTGATTTACCTCGGGTGGTGCTGCATAAATTTCATACAAGATGTTAGATAAAAACAACAAAGCCTCGTTACGTGAGGAAAGGATTTCTGCGAAAAATCTCGCTCCGAGCGACCGTTATTAGGTATATAGTCGACAACGTTGGCTAACCGATTATCTTAACTAGCCCAGCCTACCTACCCAAGTCTTAAAACAGTAATATATTCAAACACAGTTTTAACTAAGAATTATGAATGAGTTAATTGATGTAATGAGATGGGAAAGCGAGGGGAATCAGCCCGTCGCGGGAGATATAACCACGACTTTATAATAACAGCATGCGGTATCTATGAATCATAATTAAGGATGCTAACCAGAGAGATTCGGCTTTCGGCGTCGATTAATGCCGAGTCGAAAACAAACACTGGCCGGTCACGCCCCGAACCGCTTTTTTGTTAAAGCCTTCAGGCGAGGCCCGGGCATTATTCCATCTGGCCGCAGCCCATTACAATTAGACAGGCCGGCATAGTATTTATAGTGGCTACCGGTTGCCTAAGATAAAGGCCCAGCGGCACGACATAGACTGTTTTGTTCTTTTATTGTCGATAAAGTTCGCTAAGTCACGACACGACACCGGCGACACTGCGAGTCGGGACGGAAAAATAAAAGTTGCATTCGCACCACACGATGCATGCCCGCGATCAGTTAAACGGTAGCGTTCAGAAATAAACCCCGGCTAAAGCAATTGGGCCCACGTTAAAATAAAAATAGGAAACAGAGGTCGTGCCGGACTCGATGCAGTTAACAATGCAAAGAAACTTGATGGAAAAAAGGCAGACTTACTTCGTTAATGAGGCAGCATGTTTCAGGTCCCTAATGATTTATCTGATGCTGTGAAGTCAAAAGCGGCTGTCTAATGGAAACCGCCGACCCTAACTTTCCCTAAACAAAACCACACACTCAAGTAATTTTAGTTAAAGCTTCGAGACCGAGTACCCATGGGCATTGAAATTGAAATTCTACTTCGGTGCGCTTAGCATCCAAGATAACGTTTATGTTTAGTATGGAAATACTTCACCGAATCAGTAATTCACTTTATACTAGTATTGGATACTTGCAGTGGGTGCTAATGTTAATTCAGTGTTTTATAGTCAGGTATTTAACAAAAATCAGCTTTTTCCTTTTTATGTTATAAACGTTGCACATATTTTGTTTTATTCCCTGTGTAATAAAAATGAAGTCGTGCAATTTAAATTCAACACGCAAAATAAAATCTCAAACCTAAAACGAGTAAAGGAAACATTTACATTCGGTATATTCACGGAAAAGATTTCGCATTCAGAATTGAATTTGCATGTGGAAAAGTGTAAGGAGCTTGCACCGCCCACGCTTCAATTGCGAGCTCGAATGAAAATTCTATTTATTCCCTACACTTCAATGGTGTTGACTACGTTGATGTCTCAACTGAACCAAGTAAATTCAGCTCGTTTTAAATCTCTTTATCCTTTACCATAGTATACGTACTGTTCTATTGTAGATCTATTGCTGTCCCGAGGGAACTGTCTCTCAGGTAAGTATCCTAATATACCTTCTATATCTATCAAAACAGTACGCCACATGCTAGCATATGATTGCATTTAATTAAATCCAAGCCGTCATTCTCTTGTCTTTAATCAAACCACCATTGAACCAACTAAACAAATATTTCACGTAATAATTAATACTCATATTTGTACAAACATGATCATCAGAAAGGACGAATACTTTCATCCAAAAGCATGATATTTTGTATCCTGTTAAGGCAAAAACGTGACTGCGGTAGACATTCTCAAATGTCCTCTGATCACGACCGAGTGAGATGCAATCGCTGCGGCTCATACATGGTAATAGGCGCGATGGGCGCGGCGATACAGGAGCACGTCGCCGCACAATTAACCTAACAACCCAGCGTTCGTTCAAAGCCTGTTGTAGACCACGATACGACTACGTGAAATCACCAAATTACGATGAATCTGCATAATTTTTTACAATGCATAATTAAGTTATTCGAAGAAGCGCATGACGTAAAGGCGTAAGTTTAAATGTGATTGAGCGGCGTTGCTCGAAAGGAAAGAGAGGCTGACTGGCGTGAGCCGAGCGCTTGTTACCGCTAAACTAAAATCCACACGCGGTCGTTACGAGAATTACGAGCGGTTAAATAAACGCACCTCCATTTAAACTATTGGAACCTGAACTGAACATTAACTGATCCAGAAATAAAGCCAAACTCGACACCGAGAGGGTTAAGGTATGCAACAAATTAGTTACGAGAAATGTGTTGGACTCGACTCTGCTGGATTAACAGAAGATTTACTAAAGGCACGTTTATAGATGTCGTTTATAGTGTGTGAAAAGCTCTTTGATAGTGGCTAGGGAAATGACCACCTTTGGCATGTAATAACGACCTCTGAAGTGTCCAAATATTAGTCCACGCGTACCTCCGAACGGATTCGTCCAATATTTGAACAGTGCGACTGCTTCTCCAAAGTGTATTTTCTGATTCAACAACTCCTAACGTTCGACGCTCGTGAGGGTGTCACTGTGTTTACGCAACCAAGACACCAGAAGGTAAATACAACACCAACTCGCATGAGATAACAATAATGGTGGCCCACAATAAAAATACAAAAGTCACAAAAAATACTCGTCGTTCTAATCCCTGCCATCAATTTTTGTGAAAAAAAAGTTCGAATAGACAAAATAAGTCGACTTATGTAAACATAGTGACGCTCACAATGCGCTCAGCGTCAGTCCCCAGGGGTGGCAATGACAATTTTGTGTATTTTATTGATTTTGTGACTAGACGTTATCTAGTGAGGCAATGGGGCCTCGGAGCGCATCACAATAACCCTGTCCGGATCGGGAATGTAAATTCGGGTCCATGCGGGCCCTCGCAGGGCGCGCCGCGGGAGGCCTGCGACCGTGACTCGACCCATCTCTACTTCACGCTGCGAAACATACGAATTCACTTCCAGACATGTAACCGTTTCCTTCAAATCAATCCACGTCACCCATGAACGTTAAGATGTTTTCATTTACTCGGAACGTCAATATTGGAAAACATCACGGGGCCACACAGACAGTCTCTGTGTAAATAAAGCCCACACATTATCGCCACAATGCACTTCCTCAGCGGAGATAGTTGAAAAACTGCTGTGTGCCAAATTCCTGCTGTGCCGTCGATGGTGGCCGTTTTGATAAGCTCCGGAATGTGGGGGTTATTTACGCAACGGACAACTCAATATCGCCCTAATGGTAATGACAGTGGCAGATAACAAATGAGCTTTCGCCTTTTTTCGTGGATAAAATCAAGGAGTATTTAAATGTTCTTGGGATTTGTCGAAAAGCTACATAAATCGGATTAAAAAAATGTGAGTAGAGGACTTTAAAACGGCTGTGGTATTGGCATTCTTACCGACGTACTAAAATGTTTACGAGTCATAAATCAGTCAGCGTTGTTGTCGTCTATTATAAAATGTTCAGTTCCCTGGAAATCGCCGACGCAAGTTATTGTAGTACTGCTTCAAATCAAATCCATAGAGCTTTGCATTAGCAGTAAACTTCATGGGAACGCATAAATCTCGGGACACGTCTCGTCTCCGTCCACCATAAACCGTAAGTAGTCATTCGTCAATCCTACGGGAACGGTGGCCAATAAAATGTTATTATTTAGAACCTCATAACCGCTACAATTTAGTACTCATAAAATAATGGAACTTGACCGCATCCCTTCTCTCGGGATTTATTCCTCCCACTATAATCCTAGCTTCCCGCTCAAGTGGAAGTAATTAGATCATTGACCACGTCTACATTTGAAGGCGCATGATGGATATGTTCGACTGGCAGCCATATCCGGTGCAAGCAAATTTAACTCCGAATAGCCTTGTTTATTCAGGGGTGCACTGAACCATTAAAACGCTGTCGAGTCGTAACAACGTCGACCGCGTTAAATTCTTCAATACTATCATAATGCTCAGCTTTAATTACTTTCTTACGAAGCCATTAAACGGCAAGTGGCTGCTCGATATTTACGGCCACGGTTTTAATTTAAACCGCGACGTCATAAAATCGGAACAATTACATTCATAGAATTACGCTACGCTGATTAGCGTTAAGTTAATAGCGAGATGCTTAAGTAAAAGCAGGGTTCAATCTAAACGCCATAAACTGGCCCCTCTATTTAACGTCTAAAATTTCAAGCTATCGCTACGCTCGTAAATGATTGACAAAAGAGCTTGTGGCAAAAAGTGGAGTATTGTCGCGACCCCATTGATTAATTTGTTTCGCCATTAGAATTCTCTTCACGGGCACCAAAACGTCCCGGTGGAGAGCATCGCGGCTGAATTTTAGGGCATTATTTATGGTGTGCCATTCGCTTCAAAGGACTGTATGATTTACAACCGGCCGAGCAGCACAAAAGCCACTGCCTTATTATGACGTGCTGGCCCGCGCATTGTGACGGCATTTTATTCGTCCGATTGTACGCTGTGTTTGTTTATTTTGGGTCCTTCTTCGTAAATACAATATTGTCACAGAAACACAATTGACTCGAGCCATATTTCACGGTGCTTAATTATGAAATGTTGAATTTGTTATGTTTTGCCAACATGACAAGGAGCTCTTTGAAAACATTTTTAAGCGGAGATGATACGAGCGTACGCTTTTAAACTACAATGTAATTGAAAAGCAAACTTCTTAAAACGGATCCATGAGTAGACAAGGACCTAGTTAAACTTGTTTTGTGAGGTTTAAGTAACAGGATTACTGGTGTATGTAGAAACATACTATGTATGTAGGTGCCTCCGGCGATATGGGAAAGTACTTTAACTTATCGAGATGTTAACAAGGTGAAGAATGGCGTTTCATGATGATAGTGGTGTATCGTGTTTAGAGGTGATTAGAGGTGAACACGCTAAGTGGTAGCGACCACAGAGAGAAAGAAGCAACGAGGTAGTGTAAGCGCGGATACCGCCCAACGCCTACTGTGTTTGTGGACAGAGTGCCAATGCAGCGTGTGTGTGGTCTGTACTATATTTAAATACAAGCTGCAATACATTTTTACCCTTCTATAATTTTGAAGCACTTTCGTTTGTCATTTATTTCCAGCATCCATTTTAGCAAGCGTCGGAAGTTTAACGATGACAAGGAGACAGGGTGTCAATATAAGCTCTTCCCATCACGTAACCTGTCAGTCATCCCTCACGAGAAACGACGTGTGAAACTTTTCCGTCTCTAATGGTCGCAGCCAGTCGCACTAAGTGCATTTAACAATTTAGATAATGCTTACAGAAGTGCGAAACCATTGCGTACGCAGTAACAACACTGCCAGCTTTTAGTGGCACTCGCGCGCATATAAATGGCAAACTCCGTGCAATAATTCCCGTGAACCCAGACAATAGTTTATTACACACATTTATTTGCACATTTTCCATTTAACCAGCCCAGCGGTCGCGTGCCGTTCCCACCGCCTATTCAATTATGGCGCGCACTAAACAAAAATTGTCACCGCATCATCCCTAATGGGGCATCTTTGAGCCTTGAATAAACACACGGGAGAATAAAATACTGGTCGTGTGCCATCACCACGGGAGACGTAATATTGTTACGCGGAGCGTGCGGTTTCACGCGACGGACTTCACGGAGTATCAAGAGGACCATTAACAACGACCGTTGCTTGTTTTGGTCACCATCAGTAAGCCTAGCCTTACAAACAGACATTTTAATGACTTGGGTGTCAAAACAAGAAACTAAAATCGTGACTGAATTGGGTCCTGTAATGTCATTAGCGCTAAAACATTAACGTGTCCACGTCGACGGGATGGTTGCTATTTCAGTTTAGGTGCATTCCTCGCTCACGCATCATCGATCATGGTCGGGGAGCTGTCAGGTTTTAAACTGAGTTTAAACTGAGTCTGAACTGAGTCGTCGCCGGTGGCAGTTGATGGATGCGTCGTGACGGCCCGACGGGCAGTCTGATGATGACGGTCTGACGGCCTAGCGTCAGATTGCTAGAAGAGGGTCTTCATTCTGTAACCGCTAAACTTCCACGTTGGAATCAAACGGTCAGATGTTACATTCATTCAGCTGACTCTGTATCAGCAAATAAAAGTCAGTTGACCACGCATTAACTAATTTTCTCTCGCCGAGCATTCCATTAGAATAGTTTTTGTTAAGCTAAAAGCCAAAGGCCGTTAACATTATTAGGGATCGGGGAAGTAGGCGCTCGTGTCGCGACATTTTTCCCGTCGCCGGCATTGTTTCAGTGCTTCTCGAAGCGTCCCCGAGGAACGTAGCACTCTCACAAGTGATTATTTTTGTGTCACTATATAGGAATGAACACTCTCCTAGATCAACTGTTAGCGTGAGTAAGACCGAGATAAAGACTACCATCAATATGAAATGGCTCTCTCGTTGCAACATGCAGCTAGACTTTAATGAGTGCAGCGAAATCACAAGAGACTAAAACCAAGACACAGATGAAGCTAGACTATTAATTTAGTTTTGCAAATTAAGTAATGTTATAGAAACTATATGTATGGATGTGTATTTAAAGCAGTACTGTAAGATGATAATTTAATCTTGTTTTAACATTGGGATTGCTGAACGCAGCCATACGGGCGACTGCGTAAGTTTAAGATACAATTTGAAATAAAACATTACAAAAGATGATTATAATTATGACAATGCAGTTGTTAAATGATAGATAAATGATGATGATGAAGATGACTTGATGAAGTTTATGGACTGTTAAGGTTTTTTAAACTGATTATAATATTTTTAACAAATTTGAAACCAAATTGACCTATGTATTTTTGCTGATGAGTTCCTTAATGATATATGGATAGATTTTAAGGATATTGCTTATTTAGGACAATGTTTTAGATTAGAAGATGAACTATGGATTGAATACTAGTTCCGTCATGACATATATATTTACTTTGAAAAATACGACAACGCTCGCCTCCGATATACGATGGATCCTAAATCTACAGGTACGTGCACTTCAAAAGAAAGTGTTCTAACTGTAAAGCAACAAAAGCACTATATCACACATTGTTAACGAAAACAGTTCGATCCATTGTTGTAAAGTTTGAGACACACTAGCCGGTGCGGAGGACAGCGCGCGCGCAATAACCTCTGCTCTGATCGATCGAAGCTTTTTGTCGCGCTGACGTCTCCATCCATTCCCGGCAAATTGCCACAAAACCAACGCGACGAGCGACGCGACACAATCCCTTGTCGAGGTGTGATTGAGAACCCGGCGTGGCCGCCTCAACCATTATTCTGAATATGCCTCTCTATCGATCAAGTAAAGCTATTTTAAAAGTAAACCTTCAGACCATCTCAATATTCTCGACGCATCGGTCACATAGTTTGTTCACTATCATGCATCAAAATCTTTCACTGTCAGAAAAAATGTCTACCTTCAACCCGTGTGCGAAGATGGATGAGATATTTGAGAACTTTACGAGACGACGTGTGCTTCGCAAAGTTATGCCGAGCAGCGACTAACTAAAGTATAATTTATATTAATTCATCATTTATGGTTTCACAAACAACATGGCCAATTACTTTTTACTGAAACGGAGGACCGTTTTATTTATGTTAGTGTCGCCATTCGTTATTTAGTGAAGCTGTTGTCGGTGCTGACAGCACGCAATTATTAGAGAAGTTTATGCTTTCGGGAAGGTTCAATTTGTAATTCTCTCCCACTAACAAGATGCCGAGTTTATGTGGAGTGAATGTGCAATAATTTATTAGAAGAAGTAAAAGGTACGTAATAAATTAGAAACGACAGCTTTATCTCGCTTCGAATAGCCTTTCTAAAGTGCAAAATTTTGTGTTAATTTGGGTAGAACTGACTCAGCGATCTATTTATGCAGCTGCACGCCAGCCTGACCTGGTTACATTGCCAAAGTGTCACTAATGCAATATGAAACTATTGCAATTACGTAATGATAAGATACAAGTCGTTCTATTGCATTCATATTCAAATTTCATTTCCATTTAGCTAAACGTGGAATGACCTGCAATTGTCTCTGACAGAAGTTTCATTTGATACAATCAAAATTAATGGCTACAGACTATTAAAGCAAATTAAGTCGAACATATTTTTTTTTCTATCGAGTAAATAATGCACTCACTGTTACTCTTAATAAATACGAAGGATCTGAACTGCTGGCGTATTCTACTTGACGAGTAGGATTCACAAACAGCTTATAACTTTTCCTGAGTACCTATGGACTGACCGAAGTCCATATTTCAGGACGATATTATCTAATGTTTACAATTTCTCATGCTATACAATATTAATACCCGTATGACAGTTAATATGACACTACGACGCTGTCACAGCCGTGACTTTATTAATCACCGTCACTGTATTTATAATAACGCCTCTAATTTCAGTTGTATAAAGTAATAGAAACTAAATTTAAATAGGTAGACACACTAGTGTAGAAGAAATTGTAAGTTTCCTACGGCGAGAAAAGTATTACCCGAGAAGGGGTCATAGTATCATAACTATAGTAATCCTTATCGCCGTAATCACTTTTGACTGATTACCACCCGCCACTATAACACGTTACTTGTATCTCGTTGAAAGTAATCGATTCTTGTATGCGAGATAAAAATAATAGGCCTGTCTATTATAGATTTCTTGGATAACCAGTTATAAATCGGGTTTCGCTTTTTCGTGGGGACAGTCATTTGTTTTACGACTTGAGGCGAGTAGGTATGACGTTTAGCTTTTGTTTTATAATGGTGTCAATTGTTTTCGAAAGATTTTATGATGCAACGCGTGTTTTTATAGGTTTCAAATTGAAATCGATTTGTCTATTGATTTCGTTGTTATACATCACAAATACGAGGGTTAAATAGGAATTATGCTACTTTAAATTCCAACTCACGCTTCAATAAATAGTAACGTCTGCTTATAGATTTCTTACCAGCAGCACACAAGTAGAGGAACGAGTTGAATTTCAAGTGCTCGCGTATTTATAGAGAATCCTTAAGTTTTTACTTCGCTTCAAGTTAAATATTCAACAGGCAATAACTCACGAAACTCATTTTATGTTCGCTTAAAGCGACAAATACAGTACTTGTATCCTGACTGTCCATAAAATATAGGAGAAATGTTTTTACGTTAAGTAAACTTTATTTTACAAGAATTTTCTTCCATATTTGGCATTAGGTGTCACGATCAGGAAATAGGCGAAGTGGTAGCTATTTATTGAAAAACTGCTTGTCTTGCGTTATAAGGAGCACGCGCGTAAATCGAAGTAGCGGCTGCAAGATTGGCTTTCTGTGAGTTTCCTGAGCTATACTATGGTGGTAGAACATATCCAGTACAGCGGGCGAGCCGACACGTACGGCCGAGGTAGCGATAGACGTAGAAAAACCTTCCATTATCACACCTTTCTAGCCGATGCGGGTGATTGCCTGGGCTTGTTACGAGCCTTTGATTGCGTTCAACTATTAGTATTCTGTGAGGTTACTCCTGGTCGAAAAAGGTATTAGGTTTTAGTGTACCCACCAAAGCCAAATGAGAAGTCGATAAAGATTGACCAATATTATCAAGCAGAGACCTTTTATGGTTATATCTGTGATCAAAACTGGTCTTTATGATTTGAAGCGTTCCCAGCTTAAAGTCGTAATAATTTTATGGTCATCCATTTAGGAAAGCTAACATCGTAACGCACATATGCGCCTAGACAGTTGACGGATTATGTCCTTTCATAAGCGAATATAATAAATCAGCGTAGTTAAATGAAGTGACGATGACAAAGCATTAAAGCCGCGCGGCGTGCTGTTAACGCAGTGGATTGCGAAGGTTGAGCTGCAAATCTCGCGCTCTCCGTAATTGAAAATAACGAGTTGCATATTCATGTAACGCGCATAATAATCCCCATCGCCTGCAGCTCTCTGCATGCGCCTAATTCTATTTCTGCCGTATGCCCGAGTGCCCCTAAGTGCTTTCAGCTTATGCTAGAGATTTGTGCAAAATGTATGCGCTAGAAAACGACGACCGAAAAATTCAAATTACTTCCTTTGCCGTGTTTTTTAACAGCATTTACTAGCGGATGAACGATTTAATTAAGTCCTTTTAATTCTAATCACGTAGTGAGATCGAGATTTTAGTACGCGAGCTCTAACCCGCAGGTGCGGGACGGAAACTGGGCGTCCGCGGCCCGCGAGGCTCGTCACTCCCGAGGTTAAAAACTGCCGTGCCCAACCGTCCGTGAAATTAAATTTATTTAGGGCCCACTCGACATCATCCCGCGTGTCAACGCTATTTACATAAAGAATAGTTTCGAGAAGGACGCGAGCCCATATTTATATAACGCCGTCGCCGGCTGTTTATTGAAATATTTCATTGTTAATTCTCCAAACGACGTCGTCGTTCAGGGGGCGAGATCCCAATGGCGCTCTGAATGCAACATTAATAGTGTTTATTAAAATAACAAAGCGAGATTTTATATCTGTTCCGGAGCGCTTTATTAAACCATTCTCGATCCAGTACCTGGAATTGAAAATATATGGAGAAATGACGGCTCCGGATGTTGAGGATAAGCCGTGCAGCAGGACAATTTACACGTAGGTGTACGGGGAACTGATAATGTTGGCATAGGTCGGAGAAACAGATCGTCCTTTAGATAACAGCAGACGAGATAGCGTGCCGGAAACCGTCCCTCAAACAGCCTTCGGGCCTAAACAAACTGCTATATTACTGCCAAAAGCATTAATTGCATCGCAAACCAATAGATAAGCGACGCCAAGGATTCCGAGGGGCTTTGTTGACAATAATGACAATACGTCCAAACGAGTCTCAGGATCTGAAGTTAACTCAGTTTGAAATGAAAAGTATCTATTGTTTCATGGTTGATTTTACTCTACAACAAGTCATACGGTATTTAAAGCCAGTTATGGTGGTAGGTAACCGTGTGAAGAGGTTACGGTGTCTAGACGAAACCTTACACGGCAACACGATATCAAGTTGCTCGAGTTAACTTGGGTATTTTTCTTGTTTTTTATTAACTCACCGCAGACCTAGCAGTGAAACTCAAGCCGCAAGATTGAGCTCGCCTTACCACTGGATGCTGTAATGTTATACCTGGTAATTTTTTGTACTTTTGTCTATTATTGTGTTTAACGGTTGGCTTGTTCGCGGTTGTTTGTGTTATCGAAAGGCGGCCGTTTGTTATCTTGTTTCGTGGGCCAATCAGCGTCGTGTAGGTAACTATAGGAATTTCCATTAATTCAATTATCTCAACAGGTATATCTAGGAAGCGTGTTGCGCCTACGCCGCGGTCGTTGCGGGTGCTCGTGAAACAATGCGGCCGCGCACCCTTGCTTTGCTGGTTTATACAATTCACTAAAGGGTAGCGATTTTAGGGCAGGTAATAAAAATTGCGCCGAACTCCAAACAGTGAGCAATGATAGGCAATAAATCATCTAAACAAGCGGAACAATGGATATAGGGTTAGGTTTCGCATTAGTGGTTTATTTTGCAAGGGCTCCTGTGCTGCTGCTGCTGCTAATAGTTTGAAAATTAAACTTTCTTGTTAAGACTCCTCTTTCTGCCGTTGATTTGTGTATCAAACTTATGGACTGTTCTTATGGTTCACCGCTTCTCTTAGGCACCTTGGGCCAGCTCCAGCAATAAGGATTCAGATGAACGATAGCAGGTAACCATAAACCTTGCTGTCGTCCGACACCGCCCCACCTCCGCATCCACTCGACTAACTCGCGAATAACTTATCACACAAACAATTCACTGTATAAAATTGCGTCAAGAAAGATTTTACAGTATTCTTTTGGAGATTTATTTTATACTGAAAGTACCAAGGTGTGCAAAGTTGCTAAACATATCTTTCGTTAGGGTTTAACTAAGTTGCTCTGTGGAAAATCTCTGGACTGCAGTTAGAATTGACTGATGGCGGCTAACGAATGGTCGCAATCCCAATATTACATCTAACTATAGTTTAGCTTACTAGAGATAATATATGAACGTTATGTCATATTCCTATCCCTAGTGGTGTACACAAGTCGAAAGATTAAATTTGGGACGTGCCGTAATACAGAATCTGTATACAGATCATAAATTAAGTTTCAGTACAATTTTGCGCTCAGGCATGAATTGTGTTTGTGTCGTATCCTATGATACGCAGAAAACATTCCTACGTAATGATGCGATATATAAATTATCATATCGCTGTTCGTGTTCCCACAGTATCAGTTGCAGCATTATCATTTTATGGCCATGTGGGTGTTTCAACAGCACTTCCAATAATCCAGATCAGATAGACATCTGAGCGAATAAAATAAACTTTTGCAACGACGTGATTTCTAATCGAAAACGGGTTAAATATTCATTTCGAGCGTGTCTGAAGTACTCGTTTTAGGCGTCGTTTATTGGCCGGGCTCCATGGAATCTCCATTAATGTCATCTGAAATAAATTACACCTAACCACCGGCGATCCGGCCGACAGATACGGCTCGTATTCATCGGTTAGAAATACACAGATATCGTAGAGATGTGAGATATGGTAATTTTTATATTAGTTTCGTTATCGATAAATTATCTATGTTTCCAAACGAATGTGTGAAACTGTTTCTTATAAACGTATATTTGTTTTTTAAATGTGATCAAAATACATAGAGCGTGGGTGATTTCATTAACTTTACTACGATAGCGTTGCTTGCCAAGGTGTAGCTTTCTGTAGTTTTAGGTATTCATCGTATTCATCTTTTTACTCTTATGATATTCGTGTGAAGAGTCAGCAACACATTTAACGATACATTTTTACGAGTTTCGCCAATCTAAACTGCACCTTGTTACAGCTGTTTTAAACATCTACTGGTTTAAAGACTTTTAAGCTTCATTTCAAATTGTTTTAAATTGACAGGATTGTATTGTGTCCGCGATGACTAGTGACATTATAGTGGCAATAATTTCATTCTTTCGTCTACAAAGTTCGCGGGAATTCTGATTTCAAAACCGTTAACATTTAATATGAAGTTTCATTAGTTATTAATTATACTGTTTACATCTTGCTAGGTTACTAATAAGGGTTAGGTTATCGCAAGGTCATCCTGGAGTGACTAACTTCTCGTGTTCTCGCAAAGGACCAGTTAGGACATACCGAAGCTATCTTATTCCTCTGTCAATACTCAAAGTTATAATGTATAGTGTTGTTCTGATGATAAATACTGGTTGTTAGTCAGCGTAGTGAGGTGGTAGTGGTAATGGGGTTTGTGAGATGTGTGTTATTTCAGTATGGAGGTGGGGAAACTGATAGAACACGCATTTATTCCATAAACCTAGATCTAGCTATGAAAGGAGACGGGTGAGCATAGATATTGCTACACAGTTCGTGAGTGATTAACCAGCAACCAAGTGAAAGCATAATTTGTAAAGATTCGACGGTCCCTTACACTGGTAAGTGCAGGCATTAGTAAGGACATGAAAGTTCCCGTTCCAAGTTGACATTGTTTTGTGATTCTAATTTTTAAGCAAGAACAAGGGGCAGATGGCTGAGATGCAGACAAAGATGGAGTGGGCCACGCAGCCTGGCACAATAGGACCGGACAAAAACGGTTTTAAAGTAACGCGTCACATCTCTAAGCCCATTACCTGCGCGTGCACAGACGCACTGTGACTCACGTAGAACAAGCTAGCTGGACAAAAACAAAATTGACCTATCTAGAAATCCTTAATAAGGTAATTACTATATTAGTTGGTGATAGCATTGGCAGGTATTGTTTTGTCGTAGATCATTTTCAACACGACTAATAAGGGTAAGTGTATAGAATAACAACGTTCAGTGCCCTAATTTAGTTGCATTTTAGCTTCTATTGCGATTAAGTGTCATTGCCAGATTTCACAAGTTTCGGTTAATTTTTGTGATGGATTCTACTATTAAGGGTAAGTACTATATTATAGGTCACTTTATAAATATATTATTCTCCTTTTACTCGAAAAAAAAAGTCGATAACTTATAATTTTACGAAATAATGACCACAATTTGGCATTCATTGGACTGTAACTAAAAACCCCCCCTTCACCCCGACTTGATTTTTTTTACGGAGTAGCCACATCTATTTAGGTTATGATAAATGTTATTCATTTTTGCTCCTTTTTTGCCCAACTTACTTTTATTAATTTTTTTCAGAAAGGAGTCGTACAGTTTCGAAATTATTATTTTTTTGAAAATTGGACCAAACATTCAAAAAATTAGCGAAATGATACACAATTCGCTTATGTTTTCAAAATACAACATTTAAGCGGTATAATGGTGTAGTCTGTTAAATATATAAATACCGTGATTTCCCGATTTTCCATGAAACTTACAGAAATATGGGAGAATTCACGAAGAAACCGAGAACGCTTCTTAGCGAACAATATGTAGTGGTTTCAAGGTGACTTGACATTAAACGTTTTTTGTGATCAAGTTGAAGAATGCTGTAGCACGAAAGAACATGAACTGGGCTCTGGGCGACCGACTACAGCCTTCGATAATGCGAGTTCAAAACTTCCAAAACGTTCGTAGATATGTTGAAGATTTGATCATGTCACGAACACCTAAAGTACTGTTAGTCGCTGCTGAAATATCATCTAGGTTATCTGGAAAACGAAACGTCGATAAATTAATTAAAGAAGTAAGTGAGACTGAAAAAGTTAGTGGCCGACATCCACTGTCCCGAGAGTGCAGTAATCAGGGGTAAGGTGTCTGACAAGTGATGAGGCATTGGCGTATTTACGTGTATTCCAAGTCTACGTCTCACTCTTATAAAGAAACTTTGGAAAACGTCAGCTTACCTAGGTTTCATTCGGATTAGTTACGTTTTGATTTATAGATTACCTACATGTAATTAATTTCACTAAAGTTGCATTTTTCTTAATTTAAATATTATAATCTCGTAAATTATCGCATTTTTACCCTTAAATAAAATAAATCCTATGAAGAAAAGAGAAAACTTACTATATTACTCATTTAAACCTGGGAAATCACTATTAGCAACTAAGAACAATTACCAACTTAAACTGACCTCGATCCCAATAGTACAAGTAGGTGACAAGAGATCAGGTTATGTCGGTGGTGTTTGACATAAGAAGTATAACTAAAATTGTAATTTTTCTCACATTATATGATAAACCATATCAAAATGCTACATTTAACTTAATTCAAAAAGCTCAAATAATTTTGTCCAGCTAGCTTGTTCTACACGGATCACTGTGAGACGTTGTAAATCTGTCACTTCGCCTTATCTCAATGGACATGACGAGCGAAGGCTTATTGTTGTGACGTCCCCTAATTAAAAAGTGGAGATTAAATTTCTTTAAAATCAGGCGAGATTTAAAATCTTAGCTTTCACGATGCGCACAAGGGGAATTAAACTTAACTGATAAGGTGATAAGTTATCCGAGATTAAGTTGGGGATTAAGATTCCGCGTTGGAGCTAGGTTTAGCCGGATTTTAACCGTTTGGTAACGTGTAATTTCTGAGTTTCATAACTATTTACCTACTTACATAGATACACCTATTACCTTTGTAGAAGGAATTGCATGATCGGGATTAGCAACCGCGGTTTAACTACCCCATCGTAAAGAAATCAAAGGCGATCAAATTTATAAAATGTATCGTTTGTTATGTACCTACTCAACTTGTGCTAAATTCAAAAAACCTGAACTTCATTTAGAACCTAGGTAGGTGGGCAGGTACCTGGTACCTACCAGTTGCATATTATTACGTGCACCTTGCATCGCCCTTTATGGTACGGTACCCTTCTGGGAAAGTAACCAGATGATTCAACATAAAAAGATTCTCAGAATAAAGCGACAGCTAGAAAAGGTCGGTTTTTGTCAACTGTACCCAAATAAAAGGAGATTTTATAAAGCTTACGTCGACGATGGATCGGTCGCGGCTTGAAAGCTGTGAAGATTATTTTGCTTAACAAAATTGGTGTGAAATTTGATTATAGCTAACGCGTCAGCAGGTGAACTTTTATCAAAGGAACCTTAAGTTTTCTTATTTTTGTTTATCGGTTTGCTAGTTCATATCTTTTAGATATCCTTGTAGTGCACGTAAACTTAGGATTTTGGTGACAGAGGAGAGTTCTAAGCATAGGTATTGGGTTATTTTAATTACATAAATGCAATCATGGTCCAAAAGGTAGGTTTAAGCACAGGTATCTACAGTAACTCGAAGGTATAAATATTTTTAACAGAACCTATATAGATGAATGGGGCACACTTTAAGACCTACATAATTATGATGTGATCTATTTCTATCGTAAAAATACCCTTGAGTACAATCTCAGTGTTACAGTCGTATTTTACTCTTAATAGGTACGGAATTCTGTGGGTACCTACGTAGACATACATGTGAAGTACTCTTATCCTGTAGGTACTGCCAATAATCTGTAAATAGGTACCTACTCACAATCTTCAAACTATCTCTAGGTACTTTCTTGTGTCAAGCATTAATAACAAACACAAATAGCTAGTCTATCTTCGAAATAAGCAAGGATTACCCAATCAGAATGTTTAAAATATGTTAACAACATCGATTAAAATTCAAAATAAATAATATAAGCTGTACGAGGCAGTGTTTTAAAAGTTTAACACCTAGTTTGGTCGAAAGTTAAGTACTCCCTTATCCTTATATTACCCACCTTAACCCTTGCTGTTTTGACTGTTAGGTTAGGTTAGGTGATAATATCGTGTATAGATTAAAGAAAATGGTAAACTTTTAGCCATTTTCAAATTGTGGTTATATTTATGAGGACTTACCCAATAATCTCCACACTTCGGCACTGCTCAGGTAAACATTGAGATGCGCCAAACACGAAGGCAGCAACAATATGAAAACGTACCACTTCATCGTCCCACCTGAACCTTTTCGTTTCTTATAAATATACAAAACCGGCAAACTGCCTCATCTCTGTCCCAAAAGTTCACAAACACAATATTTTGTTTCACATTTTCAACCACCGTCCGAAATCGACGAAGCCGAGTTCTCGCAGATACAAGATCACACACTCAAATAAAACGTAACAAACTCACTAGAATCCGTTTAAATGTAATATTTAAGCAGTTTACCAGCAAAAGTAGTAGACTTTATTCATAAAAATATCGTACAGTTAACTTATCTTTACGAATTCTGTTTATAAACATTGATAATTTCAATGTTGTTATCGGATTAATCGCGACACAACCATCCCGTCACACGGTTTTAATCAAACTAGTTTTGTTCGAACCGAAACCGAACGTTTCGTTTCGTTCGTTCGTTGCTCATTTGCTCGGCCAGCCGGCATCGCTGCGCTGCATGCATGCATTCTCGTTTTGGATACCTCGTGGTTGCTTATTCGTCTCTCTCTAGCTTGCTAGTTTCTTCGTCTGTTTCAACCGCGTAGCGGTGGCGTCACAGTCGGTCGTATCGTTTCATTGCATTAGGAAGGGGCTTCATGATACCGCGTAACCACGACAGATGGCGCTGTTACCTAAAGTTAAAAGTATAAAGGCAAAGGAAAAAATCTTGGATTATTTTACGAAATAGGCAGGTAAAGTTTAAGTAATTACTTAGTTGAATAATGTCACAGCGATAAATATCAAAAAGTGATTGAACATTAATTTACAATTAGTTCGAATACAAGGTTAGGTAGGTATTATTATTATCCACAATTATTGTTCGGTTCTTTCTTAGTTCCTGAGAATGTTCTCTGAATTATTTTACAAAAATAAAAATGGTTCGCTTATCAAAAATTCTATGTCTACAAACTCCTATTAGTTAGGTAGGTACAACATGGTGTAACTTATCGGAATGTGCTATTTGTTTTTAATGAGACCAAATTGGGGACCACCCACGGAGAGCTACCGGCTTGTTAGCCTTCGGACAGAAATCAATTAAGTATGCTGATGATGGAGCATCTTTTGCTCAAAATACGAAAGATTCCGATCATATCGAATTATGCATGGTTTCCATCAAGTTTCGGTCTTGGTTTGACGAATAATTTCAATTATCACTTGGTTTAAATCGGAGTAGGGATGTAGATAGAGGTAGTAGGTACCATCATAGTTGTGTCGGGGTCTTGTTAAAACTAAAAAAAAATCAACACTCGAGTCGAGTCGAGTTCATTAATACTTATGACATTGACAATAAGGTGCAAAAGTTTACATATTTGGCATTTGTCTGCTCATATATTTATGAACTCGACTGTACCTAAAATCATAACATTTGCTTACTAAAAATTACTAAAAAATAAGTATTTATATTGTATGTTATCCTTTTGTCTTACCAGAAGCATGTTGATAGAAGAACTAGGTAGAACAACCTTGTAATAACCAAGGCCTAAATTAACTTAAGCAGCATCTCGTACTGTGACTATAATCAGCTACGTACAAGTACAAGGATCGAGTGATCTTGTTTGTTTCTCTGTAATTTACCTACCTCAAAATTACAGGGTCCTCACTCCGGTAATAAGCCTGAGATCGGTCCGATAATAAGTCCTTGTTTGCTTGTTGATAATTGTCTTGGTTGCTTTGTTTTTTACCAATACCTACTATGTATTTATGACTACCCACCAACATAGGTACTTAGGTACGATTGTTTAACCTTTTGACCGCCAAAGCCGTCATTTCACGTCATCGCAAATCAGTGCCCGTAACGCCACGACGTTATATGGCGGGCCGAAGTTATTGCGAGAGAACTATGAAATATAAAACGCTTCAACAATTTTTATTGGTTTACTTTATTTATAGGTAGTGTAAGTTATTTTATACCTAATTTAAATAAAATAATACAGCACCATTCGAAAAAAAACAAGCATTTTCTAAGAGCAAACTTCAATTGGCTAGATTACACTGCCTGCAGCGCCAAAGACGCCGTGTAACGTCGCCTAGTGATGGGACGCACAGCAATGTCTTCTTTTAGTTATCGATATGACAGATCCCTAACCTGTGGTCCGCGGGCCCTTGGGGGTCCGTGGGCATATGTTTGGGGTTCCGCGGTCCCCCATGTTTTACAGCGAATAAGATTTAAGGAATACTGAAATATAATATCCGTCTATATAAATAAAAAAGGAATTGCTGTTCGTTAGTCTCGCTAAAACTCGAGAACAGCTGAGCCGATTTAGCTGATTTTGGTTTTGTAATGTTTGCCGTAGTTCAGAGACAGTTTAAACGGTGAGATACATAATTTGGAAATTTTGCGAAAAAAAAATTTACTTAGGCGGAACGTGTTATTAAATTATAATTTCCCTTTTACTAAAGTCAAATTTAAACGTCTGACGGATCTATTCGCAATACAACCCAAAACCCAATGAATACATCTGAGCGCTAGAACGGCACGTGACTGTTCGTTTGTTCTTGGTAATAATAATCGACAAAATGTTTTTTACGACCCTTATGTGCGAAAGCTTGTCACTGCTCCGGGCTCCGTGCGCCCTTGAAGTGAGAGCACGTTACGAGTTGACGACACAGGCGCAAAAATGAGTGTTGATAGTAGCCAAATGAGTACAGAGGAGTTACTTCGAATTTTGGAAGGTGTCGATACTGACGATGAAATCGAAGACGTTGTGTTCGAAGAAGTTGAAGAAGAAGATTTTGAGGTAAGTAAATTTTTAATACGCATATTCTATCAAATAACGCAGTGTTTCTTAACCTGTGGTCCGCGGACCCGTAGGGGTCCGCCAATGTGAATACAGGGTCCGCCGTTTATCCATGAAAGTTGAATGAATGAAGAAAGTGCTAAGACCGTTCGCACTTGATAGTCTTTCAATTTGTTTTTGATATTTCTATGTATATTATTTAAACAAAGAAATAGTAGTACATATTTAGGTAAAGAAAAAATACGTTGGGAGTTTATGTTTTTATTTTAAGTTGCCGTCTGCTACTGCAGGTGTCTAAATACAATAAATCGCGAACGCCTAGCAAGTGGATATTCCTATTATTTAAATAAACGTTTTTTGTTTTTGTTTTACGACACTATTAAATGGGTTTTTCCCTATACAAACAATTAAATAATAATTAATTAATCTGTCTAGAATATTTTCGTTCTCTTTTTTTTGCGATAACACGTGATTTTGAACACACTAAAATACTTCGAATCTCGCAAGACAAGGGCATCATAAACTTTAAATAAGTCGCGCGCCGTGTTTCTAAGGGACAGAGAATGTGAGCGGGGCATTGAATACTAGCCGGCTCGCCGACAAACAAAGAAAGAGCTACGTGCAAAAAATGTAAGATTTATTGCTTTATGTGCAGGTGCATACCATAAAGCCCCCCCTCGAGCGACTTTATTATCTTTGTTTTCAGTTAACATCCACGCCAAGGAATTAAAAAAACTAAAAGGTAATAATATTAATCCTTATGCATTATCTACTCGGGTCTGTGTTTTACAACTGAACGAAAGTAGTGGGGAGTCCTGTAACACGGGTGTTTTTTTATTTAAAATTTAGATTGTATTTGCTTAGAATAATTGTGCAATGTGTTAATTATACAAAATTTTATGCTCGCTTTAATACTTATTTTTGAATATTATTGATTTTTGTGTAATACCTATATCCTATTCACTGTGTTAGACTAACGAAACTATGTAAAGATAGGTAGACTCTGGCTAATGAAAGTTGAAACTGAGATTTATATCAAACTTTTTATATGGCAACTAGTCAATTGTGTCAAACGCCACTTTACTATCATGTCAGTCATGTCAGTTGAGAAAAAGATCGCGGTTTTCTTGAACGATTTCGGCGTCCATAATGAATAAAAGTATTAAAAGCAACGCACGCAAGCTACTTTTGACCATGATTGGTAAATATAAAGAAAAAAGAGACTAGCGGGAGGAGATTTTCAATAGGAAAACGGCGTACTTAACTTACGCACGATATCGGATTTCTTAGGTTAATATGCCATAATAGTTTTGATACTGTGTTTACAATAAAGGGTGAAATTGAAATCCGTAACGAATTCGGTAATTCCCAAAAAATATATATACCTATGGGGCTTGTAGATGGCGTGAAGGAGGTACAAAATACCGTTTAAAACCTCAAAGACCTGGAGAAAGAGTCGTGTTTAAGAGCGCTCGTTCCCTAAGTATCAAAATTGCAAAATACTAGATTGCCGACATTACCTGCTTATCAAAAAATCAGATTCCCGGAATACCAGATTTTCTTTAAACTATCTTCGTTTTTATATCGAAACAGCCTGTGAGCCTGGTGTTTTCGTTATCTTGTATTAGAGGAATTCGGTTTTAAATGGAATATGGTGTATTGAGAACATGGCATGTACTTTACTTAACATTAAACTCCCGTGAGACTCACTCATCTTATAAAATACGGATAACTCACGTTATAAATCGAGTTTAGCTCGACATGTTTCGGACTAATTCGTAGCCCTTCATCTAGGAGCCGCGGCAGCTGCTGCTGCCAAACGCGAACTGCGCGCCTCATGTCGAGCTAAACTCGATTTATAACGTGAGTTATCCGTATTTTATAAGAAAAACGCACATAGTATAAAAAAAATCTGGTATTCCGGGAATCTGATATTTTGATAAGCAGGTATGTCGGCAAGCTAGTATTTTGCAATTCTGATATTTAAGGAACGAGCGTTTAAG